>JAPVLV010000021.1:600000-902296 GCA_029168935.1 Oxyria digyna | reverse complement strand
CATGTTTTCTGGTGGTGATTCGAGTAAGTTCGCTTTTCTGATTTTAATATCTTTTTCGCGATTCGATTTTGAGTTTTTGCTTTGTTGTTAGTCGATTTTTAGTTGTTTAAGTGTTTATAGAAGTTGTTTATGCTATATTCCGTTCTAGTTGGTGATCATCTCCATCAATTTTGTTGTTTTGCAAGTTTACTGTCAATCTAGGTTTAGTACTTTTGCTCTTTCTGAGTTTTATCTTTTTTTTTTGCATCTGAACTTGTTCACAGATGATTGTAGTTTTAATTTGCTCTCGTTTTTACTTGTGATTATTCCTTTAATCACTATAGATCTGATGATGCATTTGTCTGAAATTTCTTTGAAGACATTATCTGATGCCTTTCGAATACAGTGATGTTGTTATTGAATTTTTTGATGCTTTAATGCTGAAGATTTACTTAGGATCTGCTTATGATGATGATAATGATAGGTGTGTATTACTTGTTCACAGATGAACTTGTTCACAAATGATGCATTTGTCTGAAATTTCTTTGAAAACATTATCTTATGCCTTTTGAATACAATGATGCTGTTATTGAATTTTTTGATGCTTTAATGCTGAAGATTTACTTAGGATTTGCTTATGATGATGATGATATGTGTGTACTGTTCATGAGGAACTTGAATATAACCTAATGAACCTTTGAGTCAAATTTGATGAACCTGAATGTGTTTATTTTTATGTTCCTGTAAGTGTTAGATCATGATCAATGAAGCTTCTGTTCTGTTAAAATCTATATTCATTGTTCTCTATCTTTGTTTAATTATCTTAATTAGTTTTATATGGGCTTGATCTGAGCTTAACTTTTGTTGTTGTTTTATGATATTGTAGCTTCTACTGCTGCTGCTGAGATCTGTGTTATATCTAGTTGTGAAGAAGTGCCAGTTGTTCTTCTTGATTCTGAAGAGCAGAATGAACCTATAGTGTCTCAAGGTGGTTCCCTCACCTATGTGCCTTCTTGTGAGGATGCTCTCAAACCTGCAATTGGAATAGTGTTTCAATCATTTGAAGAAGGTAATAGCATTTTATAGAAGATGATAATCTTACAGATATTAATTCTATTAGAAATATTTGGAAGATCCCTTGGAAAATAAGAAATATAATTGCAGATCTTCATAACATTCCGACCAACTCTCCAAATGTTAAATTTTATCATTGCTTTAGAGAAGCAAATAAGGCCTCGAATTTTTTAGCCAAGCCAAATGTGAGCACACATTTCTTTAAAACAGTTCTGACATGTAACCAGGATCATCCATTATCTGATGAATATACTAGAACCATAAAACCGGTTTTCTTACAGTCAAGTATGTTCTTCAACTTGACGGTCAGGAGTTGTCACAAGTAAAACTCCGGTTTTTCACCTTTATTAAAAAAAACATCTTTACTATATTAGTAATATACACATGAATGAACTCTTGATCAAATTGGACTTCTATTATATCTAACCAAACCGATGCGAATTTCACAACTTTGAAAACCATATCCAAGTTTCATGGGTGTGTTCGTGTACAAATAGGCAGATTAGTTCGACTTTTAATCACCCCTCTTATTGAGATATAGAGAGAGTTTTTGGTGAAAATATACAGTGTGAAATGCGAATCCGCCTATTACTATCTTATATGTGAACTTTAATTTTAAACCGTTAAGGTAGACATATAAGGTAACTATGAACCATATATATGAATTAGTACTATAAACTATCTGATACCATGACAGAGAGTTGTGCTAGTTTAACCATAGGTTTCGAGTTCGAGTCATCCGAGTCTACCGGTCTATCGAATTTAGACACCGGCCTAGTTTCAATCACGTACAACAATCATCTTCCCAAAACAGGAAAACCTAATTTAAACACCACGTTTATGGAGTATTAATTTTGAAGGAAAAAAATGTAACGTACGTAGTTAGGTAAGAGATATGGTCCTTGTAGATAACAACTCTTTGTCCTTGCTCTTCTGTCATGCCATTTTTGAATCTTCATAACTTCCCACAAGATAAAAGTACTCATATAATTGCAATGACAACGTACTCCACTGACAAAATTCAATTCACTAACCGTGCGAGTTGTACCCAAAAAAAAAAACATTAATGTTTGCGTTTGTGTTTGCCAGCTTATCTCCATTAATATGCAACTCAGCTTAACTAACATTATCTTGTGCAACATATACTAACATGAGAAGTTAAGTTACGTGAGAATAGGCTTCCCAAGAGATAATAGTAGTGAACTATATAAATTTTTGGATTATTTTTCGTATCGTTAACTAGTTTTAGGATGAAACTAATTCTTGTATGATGGGCATAATGTGCATATGCCCTAGTATATAGACCCGTGCTTATCGACTCACCGAACATTTATATATTTTACCCTATTTTTCAATTTGATCTTCATATGGTCTTCTTTTTCTAGGCGCTCATATCGTTCTACATTTTTCTTCTTTCTTTTACAAATACATCTTCTTATACTTTTAGTTTAAGAAGTTTTTAATAATAAATATGCATAGAATTAAAGTAAATTTTGGCGTTTTTTCTCCAATTGTTTATGTTCAATATTGATTAAGGCATCGGTTGAAAGTCGAAAATAAAACAGTTAGAATTCGAAACCGGTCAAAGCCGAAACCAAAAGCGCTATGATCGACCATGTTTGATTATGACAAAAGTCATGTTTTTTCATGCCAATTAAACACAACTTTAGTTTCTACCTGAAATATAAATTTTAAGTAATTTTGAATCAAAGTTGGAAAGCTAGCTTGTATAAATTAGTTAAGCGACACCCAAGTAGTAAACGTGTGGAATTCATCTCCTCGCCAAACGCTTAACTTTACTTGTTTTGCATGGTACGATAATTTACCTTAAGGATGCATTTTCCCCATTTGAATTTTAACATTACCCATATTAGGCTACGAGAAATGTTCGGGTGAGAACAAGGCCTAGTGTAGGAAAAACGAAGTTTTTCGCGTTCACAGATAACAAGTTAATGTTCATAATCTCTGCGACGAAATGTTTTAGGCCATTTTGAAAAAAAAACAAAAAAGAATCAAAGTTCAGAGTAATTACAAGTATGTCATCGCGTTATCACTGGAAACGTTCAAAAATTTTCATAGCCCATATTATAAACATTATTATTCAGATTATGAACATTACTATTCAGATTATGAACATTACTATTCAGATTATGAACTTTGACGTATAATATGTGAACATAAATTGTTCGTTTTTCCTACGTTAAGAGTTGTTTTCATCATAACTTTCCTAATTGGACTAGACACATGTAATTTGTTGCTTGGTGGTATATATAATTTTTTCAATTGAGCTTGCTGCAATAAATTTATATAGCCTATGCGAACAACATAATTATATATGTGCACCTAATCATTTCATTAGTGTTTCCAAATTGATCTCACATGCACCTAAAGGTACGTACACATATTATATAATTCAATTATAGTGAGAGGATAATTTAGAGTAAAATATGAGGATTGTGGATCGGATCGCCATAACAATTACTCCGTATTAATCTAGGGGACAATAGTTAAATGTAGTATGGTACATTTTTATGTATCCAAGTTTTTCTTACACTAATTAAGTATATTTTATGGTGTGATTGTTTCAGGAGAAAAATTTTAGTACGAAGAAAGCTTAACATAAGAAAAAATGAAGCGTTTAGATTCACAAATAACAAACTAATGTTTATATTTTCGATGATAATGTTTATAATCTGACAATCATGTTTGTGCCGGTCATTTTTGTTTAAAAACATTGTTCATAGATGTGAGAATAGGCTTCCCATATCGGAAGTTGAGATAATGAAAAGCCCACTATATAATACCATGGATTACTCCTCCTATTGCCAATTGGTTTTAGGATGGAACCCCATGGGCTTGTATTGTGGGCTCAATGCGCATATGCGCTAGTATACACGACCCCCGTGTTTATCGGCCCACCGGACTTTATCATGGTATCAGAGCGGGTTCCGGGTCTGGGTTCGTTTCCTGGTTTATCTGAGCTTAGCCTGCTATGATGGCTTGTTATGGGCGGCTCCTTTGGCTTGTCGGCCTGAAGACATAGTTTGAGTTTAGCCCGCCATGATGGCGTGATATGGGCTGACTCGTTTGTCAAGTGGCAACTGGGCCAGACCAGTTACCACTTGAGGGGGCGTGTGGGAATAGGCTTCTCACATCGGAAGTTAAGATAATAAAAAGCCCACTATATAATACCATTGATTACTCCTCCTATTGCCAATTGGTTTTAGGATGAAACGCTATGTGCTTGTATTGTGGGCCCAATGCGCATATGCGCTAGTATACACGACCCCCTTGTTTATCGGTCAACCGGACTTTATCATTAAAAATTATAAAATTATCATCACGTGACTCACCATCTGAAACGTAAATATTAGTTTATTATCCGAAAACATAAATGCATATTTTTGTAACTTAAAAGTAAAGTTTGGATGGATTTGCTTCAAACACCACCACGGTTCAAAGCACGTTTTAAAGAGACCAAAAGTCACGTATATAAATTTTTACGGATCACGGGATCACCAATTAAACCACCCATAAAATAATTAAAAACACAGCTCTCATGTGGATGGAAAAAAATACTAGAATTTACAGTATTTTTTATGTAAAGTGGCAATTTCTCCATAATGAGACAACATAAGTTGTTGTTGTTGTACTTGTGAGTTATTTATCAGTTAACTTACATAGGGTAATACCGATGGCTGCCCATGTGATTTTGGCCTCGTTTACTACTATTACTTGTGCATAAAACCAAGGTGGGAATAAAGAATTGAAGGAATTGTTTTGTTGTGCAATTACTTATTATGAAATATGACTATTGATAGAGATTCATTATCCAGTTATTTTAGGTAGTCATAGTGCTTTGCTAGAAGCCAACTATGATTTATGAACTTTATGTTATAAAGTTTGTTGCTATTATAATTGGGTCCTATGAGGTCACACCCTAAGAGTTTATGGACTGAATATATTGGGAGAATTATTATATAAAGTATATAATATAATGTTATATAAGATATAGTTTTGAGATAGAGTTTAATAATAATAAAGTGTTATTATTGATTGAAGGATAAAAAGAAAAATGTTAATTAAGGAGTTAATTATAAATAAGGGTTTTGGAAACCCTAATGAGATGACTCTCCATTTTTTTCTCTTCTAAGCATTCTCTTTCCCTCCCAAAACTCTTTCATCTTCAACCTAACAGTTGAGTTCAAGGGATCCAGATCTTTACTCGGGTGGACTAAGTAGAGGAGTTTCAAGTGAGGCTCTCTCCGTTTGAGTGATTGAACACGCATCAAGAGGTAATCGTTTCTTCTACTTCTCAATCCAATTAGTTTATGCAATAGATCCTTTGTTTAGATGTTAGGAAATCGTTTTCTGCAATTCCGCTTATAACATCTAAAACTTTACAGTGGTATCAGTTGCCTCTTGCATAAATTGATTGGATCAAACTTTAGTTTTACAATTTGATGCATGAATATTTAGATTCAACAAGTATACGTGTGGTTTGGAAATTTGCCAAATGAACAAACATGTGTTCGGTTTATAATTCCACATTTGTAATTGTTACAATTTGGGTGGAATTGAGAGGAGCCACTACAGAGGCACAACCCTTGTTTCTGGGCGAGCCACGAACCAGCGTTACGAACTGTTCGTGATCGCGGATTTGGGCGTTACAAACGTTCTGATTTGACAACGATATTGGTGGTTTTCCAAGAAATGTCTTGGAACCGAATGTTGCCTAGTTGCTCAAAACCGCTGAACAAAATGTCTTGGTTGAACCTAGGAAGGATGTTCTTATGGTCAATAAAGGGAAGGGGTTCAAGAAAGGGCCACAGAAGAAGCAACAAAACCAAGGGAAGGACAAGAAAGTTGTTCAACCTAAGGGAAATACACCTAAAGTAAAGGTGGTTGTTGAGCATGACTGCTTCTACTGTAAGGCTAAGGGGCACTGGAAGAGAAACTGCCCCAAATATCTGGAGGATAAGAAGAAGGGTGTCTCTTCTTCAGGTATTTATGTTATTGAAATCTTAACAACTAACTCCAATGATTGGGTATTAGATACCGGTTCTGGTTCTCACATTATTTCGAATGTGCAGGGACTACAAAATAGGAGAAGGTTGCAGAAGGGCGAGATAGATCTCCGTGTTGGAAATGGAGCAACTGTTGCTGCAATTGAAGTTGGAGATTATAGTCTACCTTTATCTTCTGGCTTAGTTTTAGAACTTCATAATTGTTATTTTGTTCCTTCCATAACTAAGAACTTGATTTCATTTTCGGTTTTGCATCGTGAGGGTTATAATTTTGTTGTTGATGATGGTTTTTCCATTTATAAGAATGACATTTTTTATGCCCATGCCCATATGACTAGTACTGGACTATACAGGTTGGGGCTCAAATTCGATGTATATAACATTAATACCAAAAGGCAAAAGTCGAATGATATAAGTGAAGCCAATCTATGGCATTGTCGTTTGGGACACATTAGAGTCAAACGCATGAAGGAACTCCAAAATGTTGGTCGCCTAAAGTCATTTGATTTTGAATTATTTGAAACATGTGAATCATGTCTAATGGGTAAGATGACAAGGTCACCTTTCACTGGTACAAGTGAGAGGACTACTGAGCTTTTAGCTCTCATACATACTGATGTGTGTGGACCTATGAGTACGAAAGCTAGGAGAGGCTATCGATACTTCATTACATTTACTGATGATTTTAGTAGATATGGGTATATCTACTTAATGAAACATAAATCCGAGTCCTTTGAAAAGTTCAAAGAATTTCATAATGAAGTTGAAAAACAAACAGGCAAGAAGATAAAGGCACTTCGATCAGATCGAGGGGGTGAATATCTAATCCACGAATTCGACCATCATTTGAGGAGTTGTGGTATTTTAACACAACTGACTCCACCGGGTACACCACAACTGAATGGTGTATCTGAGAGAAGAAACATGACATTGTTAGACATGGTCCGCTCAATGATGAGTTTTGCTAATCTTCCTACATCTTTTTAGGGTTATGCCCTCACTACCGCCGCATTCACACTAAACAGGACCCCGTCACGATCAGTTGACAAGACACCACATGAGATATGGTTTGGAAAGCCTCCCAGCTTGTCATTTCTGAAAGTCTGGGGATGCGAGGCTTATGTAAAGCGTTTACTATCTGATAAGCTCGCACCCAACCAGACAAATGCTTTCTTATAGGTTATCCCAAGGAAACGAGGGGTTATTATTTCTACAATCCCGTTGAGAACAAAGTGTTTGTTGCTCGGGATAGTGTATTTTTGGAAAATGATTTCTTTTCCAAGAAGTCAAGTGGGAGAAATGTTCAGCTTGATGAGATTCAAGCAGAGCAACAAACTCCACAACATGAGGACATAGAAGATGTGTCAGGAGAACTTGATTTTGGAGGCGTACCTTCACAAAGGGAAACCACCCAGATTCAAGATGCAATTCCTCAAGTAGATGAAGCACCCGAGGTCCCACATACTGATGTGGTCAATCCTCCGGCTGAAGAGGTCCCACATACTGATGTGGTCAATCCTCCTACTGATATCTCTCTAGCTGTGGGACCACTTTGGAGATCAAACAGGCCAAGGCGGCAACCTAGACGATATGATGATTTTGTCTTGACTGTTGACATTCTACTTTTAGATAATGATGAGCCTGCTACCTATAAACAAGCAATGGTGGACCCCGACTCCGAAAAATGGCTTGAAGCCATGAGATCCGAAATGGACTCTATGTCTGAGAATCAAGTTTGGGACTTGATAGATTTGCCTGATGGGGTAAAACCTATTGGATGCAAATGGGTCTTTAAGATCAAGACAAACAAGGATGGAAATGTTTCTGTCTATAAGGCAAGATTAATTGCCAAAGGATTTAGACAAGTTCATGGTATTGACTATGATAAAACGTTCTCACCGATCGTTATGATCAGGTCCATTAGGATCATCCTAGCAATTGCCGCTTATTATGATTATGAGATATGGCAAATGGATGTCAAGACCGCTTTTCTAAATGGTTATTTAGAAGAGAATGTATATATGATGCAACCAGAACTTCATGAGTTGCTAAGTTTTTAGTATGTTGTGTTAAGTTTTGTAACGTTTTTAGAACGTTTTTAGCTTCAATTTGTCAGTTTAATTCTACAGAGACTTATAGGTTTGAGGGGTTGATGATCTTCAATCATCTTACACATTCCATTTCCAAGTTTTGAGAGTTTTCCTCAAGAACTTCATGAGTTGCTAAGTTTTCCTCAAGAACTTCATGAGTTGCTAAGTTTTCATTTGTTTTGCTTGACATTTGAAGCTTTCGGATTGATTAAGTTGTAAGATTTCTTTCCTTTGTTCTACTCTTATGATTGTCTCTATTCTCTTGTGTGTATTGTTATTGAATTAGATTTGCTCATTTAGATTGGCCATCTAAGTAGTTTCATCTCATTCATATTGCTATTGTTTGGTTATTTCTAGTTGAAATACCATACTTGTTTGTAGCACACACAATTTGCATGAACTAGTTGTGAATGTCAATTGTGAAGAGAATTGAGTACATGTCGAGTATCTGACTAGTTGTCTATGGTATTGCATGTATCTATCCATTCCTGAACTTAAAGCTGCTTTGTTATTGAATCTTGATAGTTTCAAGGTTATAGTTGAGTAAGGGTTATTAGGACTAGTTGGACTAATAACTACATTAGAACAGGGATTAGAACGATCATATGAGTAATTCGACATAGGATTAAAAGGAGTTTATGATCAACTTGTTAATCTGTTAGTGGATAATTGTCAAGTGAAACACCTTCCATTGATATATTTACAATCCAAATCAACCTTCGTTACTTTGTTAATAAAACATACAACCCCCCCCCCCCCCTTTAGTTATTTACACTCGTTAATCATTATTATAACTTTAAGAATCGATAACCTGATTCCCTTGGGATTCGACCCTTGCTTGCCTACTATACTTGTTAGTGAGCTTGTTAGGATTACTTGACTTGGCATACGACAAATTCGCCTCGTCACTTTAGCATTAGCAAGTTATTATATTTGGTAACCCTAGTTAGGAGTCCTATATATATGGACTTGGAACCAAGAGTTGTTCGGACGTTGAATTTTATAGCAAGCCTAGTTGTTGAGATTTTCTCCACCCCTTGCTTTCAACGCCAACCCTAGTTCGGGCTCGAACCTCCACGAGTCAGTTACCCAATCATTGTTACTCAATTCAGGTCGTCGCCATTGCCACAGTCCCAAACCCTAGCCGCCGCTGTCATCTCCATCAAACCCTAGCCGCCGCCGCCACCCTTCCAAACCCTAATTGACGTCATCTTCTTCCAGCCACCATTTCATCGTTCCAGTGCCTCATTCCACTTCACAAACCCTCACTCATCATTCCCTCATCAAATAGTTTCTGCCGCCACCCTTTTCTAACCCTGTCCGTCGACGCAGATCCATCCTAGGGCGACATCGACGTCCTACCCAGATTCTCATCCGCCCATCTTGTGAGTTCAGTCTTTGACCTAGTTCAAGCAAGTACTGCGTCCCCAAGAATTCTCTAGCCACGCGTCCTGCCTAGATCCGTCCCCCACGAGCCTTGCAAGAGGTTTTCACATCATGCGAGGTCATTCTTAACCACTCCCTCCAACTTTTTTCAAATGACCTCCGCCAACTTGTTAAATAAGAGGGTAGCGTTTTCCAAAAAAATAAACAATTTATAAACTAGTTAGCAAACAAATTCCAAGCGATGATCTCATAGTCGCCAGTAGGGCTGTCAAAATTAGACCCGACCGAGATGCCCGACCGGTCCGGCCGAAAAAAAGCTCGGCCGAAACCCGAAAAAAATGAAAAAGTTTATGTCCGGGACGAGTCTTACCCGACCGAAAAATGTCTGAAACCCGAAAAATGTCCGAAATCCGATATTGTCCGATTCAAATCTCGTCCGATCCGAAATTGTACGATCCGAACCTCGTCTGAAACCCGATATTGTCCGATCCGAACCTCGTCTGAAACCCGATTTTGTCTGATCCGAACCTCGTCCGAAACCCGAAATTGTCCAACCCGAAATTGTCCGACCCGAAATTGTCCGAAACTCGAGATTGTCCAAAACCCGAGATCGTCTGAAACTCAAGATTTTCCGAAACTCAAGATTATTCAATCAATTCCTACTTAATTATAGACAAATAGCAATTCATTCACATATTAATTAGTTTAAACTATCATTTTTAAAATTTAATCTTCTGTTTTTCAAAATTGACCCGATCCAAAACCGCCCAGACCCGAAATCGACCCGACCCGAAACACGTCCAGACCCGAAAATTGTCCGACCCGAAACACATCCGGACCCGAAAACGACCCGACCGGAAACATGTCCGGACCCGAAAATTGTCCGACCCGATAACCGTCCGACCTGAAAATCGTCCGACCGAAATTAGTCTGAAAACCCGGTTTTGGCCGATAAATAATTGTCCGGTCCGAACCCAACCCGAGCCGACTCGTTCCGACTTGTTATAAATTCTGAATAATGTCCGACCCGAATTTGTCCGAAGCCTGAAATTGTCCGACCGAAACCCAACCCGACTGTCCGATTTGACTCCCTAGTGGCCAGTATTCCAAGTTTGATTAAAATAATTTGGGCCTTATTGAGCATCAAGATCTAAAGGTCCAAACTCACTATAACTGGATTCCAAATTTTATTGATCTAAAGGCCCACACCTCTAGTTGGCCTTTGTGGAATTAGAAAATACTGGCCCAATGTCCCTTTAAGGAATTAGAAATTACTGACCCAATGCCCCTTTAATGAAAATTTGGTGGTTTTTTACTCTAATTAATATACTCTGTGTTTTCTGACCTTTTAACATTTGTTGATGATAATTTTTTTGTCGTCACTTGATGATAACTTCCGTCCCTACTTGATAACAATATTCTGTTATCACTTAATTACAAAAATTGTCAGTCGTCAATTATTTAATGAAACTGTCATTATGAATAACAAGGTTAATTAACACACTCTAATTTTATTAGGGTTAGAAAATACAAATCATACTGTAAAATGGTTACTTATCCCAAAAAAGGTTTGATTGCCTGTGTGTTTAGCCGTCTTCAAGTATATTATGATCGTGGTTTTCGTCGGATTATTTTTGAAAAAGATTGCTTAGAAAGGTCAGAAAACATATTGCAGATTATGCTCACTTGTTCTTCAACTTTTTTTTCTTTTTCTTTAGTATTTTATGTTATAGACTCCGTTTGGTAGAACTTTTTTCACATTACGGAGCTTTTTTTTATTTCATCTAGTTGCCGAATGTTTTGGTAAAAGACATCTATCTAGCTTAATGTAGATTTAATTAGCTTAATTTGTTAATGTTACACCTCCTAAATTAATGAAGCTTAACAAACATATTTTAAGTTCTTTAAACCGATATTATCTTCAGCTCCAACTAATCATTCAGCTTCATCTTCAGCTACTTATTCAGTTTCAGCTGCACAACTCGAGTCAACTAATCATTCAGCTTCAACTCCAGTTTCAGCTATTTATTCAGCTTCAACTCCAGTTTCAGCTATTTATTCAGCTTCAACTCCAGTTTCAGCTATTTATTCAGCTTCAACTCCAGTTTCAGTTATTTATTCAGCTTCAGTTGTTATTTCAGCTCGATATAACGGAATCTGCTTTTTCAACAAAGGGTATTAGCTATCCGTGTCCGCTTAAAGTGTTGAATTCTTAGCTGTCGGATGAGTGAAAAATGACTAGATTTCAAGCCAAGTATTTTTCACTGAAATTACAGTTTCTGGAATCCAACCACGTGGAGTTGTAATCATAGCAATATTCGATTTCTATATAAGCCATGCATGCGTTAATTATTGTAAAAGCTTCAGCCCGACAAACTCTTAATATATGCCACTATGAGCTTTAGATACAAGTCACTAACTAGAGGGCACTATGTTATAGAGACGATGACAAGTGATTCTAAAGTTGTATGACTTGTCATTTTCAACCTCACATGATACATAGATTGGTAACATATCACTTTCAACACGTTTGATGTATAAAAGTAAGCATTATCATGTCAATATTGACATGAGATTCTCGACCAAACAAATTATTAAACAAATTCAGGTTTGGTAGATTAGTTTTGATTAATTTTAAGTTTTTTTGTTTTTATCTTGATCGATTGTTGACTACTTCGATATTACTAATATGAGTAATTATTTTTTATATCAATAGCATTATATGGCTCTAACATAAGCTAACTCAATTCGCCCTAAAATTTATCTAATTTTATCTGCTCCATCTGTCCCTTTATTTCCTTTCTGTTTCTCCCGGATACATATATCGATGCGCGTTTTGTATTATTTATATCATAAATTAATAAAAATTATAAAATTCTAATATTATTAAAGTAACGAATCAAACAAAACAACACATGACTACATTCTTATTTATATATTGCTTAAAATTACGAATATTCTCTTAATTTGTGAATAATGCCAAAAACAGATTGAAACAAGAAAGAAATACAATGACGGAGGGAGCAGTATTCATGCATAAGGCATTAGCCCTAAATTTTTTATGCATTCTTGAGTTTAATTTTTTTTTCATACATTATATTGCAAGGTTGTGTTTTCCAAATCATTTTAACTAATTATCTTACGAATCTATTTAAACATGGTTTGATAGATTAATTTTAACTAGTTTTAATGATAAACTATAAAAAAAAAGGGGTTTAATTAGTTAGTACTTAGTATTAGTTACCTACAGTTATTTGACAAAAATAGACTTATTTTTTTCAAACAATTTACCTAACTGGTTAATAAATTGCATTGTAATAATAACTATTAATTAGTTAATGCATTCTAAACACAATTTACTGTTTTCTAAAAAAAATAGACGCTCGTTCTTAAATAGTTAAATTAGTTGAGTAATTCAAACTTAAACTTGAACTCAAACTAGTTAACTAACTCGTTTAACTTGTTTTCGAGGTCTATCTCATTGAAAGATTGTCAATCACAACTAGAGTGATAAATAAAAGAAAATGTTCCAAATCAATGAAAGTGAAGGATGTTTGATTGATGTCCATTATAAAAGGGTAAATATATGCACCAACAAGATGAAAGGAAACAACAATACAAGATCAATCAACTCTCTCCTCTCTCTTGCATTAGTCTTGATGGAGCAAGTGAAGTTGCTAGGTTGTTGGCCAAGTGTATACTCATACAAAGTCATGTGGGCACTCAAGCTCAAAGGCGTCGAGTTCGAATATATCGAAGAGGATCTCGCTAACAAGAGCGATCGTCTTCTTCTCAATAATCCCGTCTATAAGAGGATTCCGGTGCTCATTCACAACGAAAAACCGGTGGCTGAATCCATGATCATTCTTGAGTATATCGACGAGGTTTGGCCACATAAACCCTTGCTTCCTTCTGATCCTTATGGAAGATCGGTTGTAAGGTTTTGGATCCAATTTGCAGTTGATAAGGTAAAGACATAGCTTCTCTTGATTTGCATACAATTATGTATGATTTTCAGTTTTATGTAAGCTAAGGAACAAAACTGAAAAAATTGACTTTAGAGAGATGCTACAATTTTTGTCATTTGTGGATTAAAATAGTGATTAGGCGTGATGAAACTTGATTAGACACCAAAGAAGAAAACAAAAAGGACCAATAGTTCACCTATACAAGATAACCTAACTAACTCATCTAAAGTTAAACATTTATGACCCATTAAATCTTTCCAAAAAAAATGTTACCAATGTAGACATAATAATGTACATATATATACTTCATCAAAACCAAGTAACATTTCCATCAAGGTTAAGAGGAAAGTTTTGATGCGAACAACTCTTAACATAGAAAAAATGAACAGTTTGCGTTCACAGATTACACGTTAATGTTCATATTCTGGATAGTAATGTTCATAATTTGGGACACAATTTTTTTGAATGTTTTCAACGATGGACATGGTGACATACTTGTAATTTCATCGCCCGGATTATGAACAATACCGCCCAAATTATAAACATTAACTTGTTATCTGATAACGCAAAAATTTTCGTTTTTCCTATGTTAAGCCTTATTCTTACCCAAACTTTTTTCACAAGGTTAAACCTTATGTTATGTGTGATTAAGTTATGCAATATGACTCGTATGCTCTAGAGAAAATAGAAAGAAAGCATGTCACGCATCATCATATATGTATGCTTGATTGGCTTAAAATGCATACTAACCAACTCCTTTAATGATGAAGAACAAGATATTCTATACTTACTTCCAAACAAGTGGAGAAGAGCAAGAGGCAGCTGCAGAAGAAGCAAGACAAGTGCTTAGAATCATTGAAGAAATGGCTCTTGGAGATACAAGGTTTTTCGGAGGCAACGAAATCGGTTTGGCTGACTTGGCTTTCGGTTGGTTAGCTTGGTGGCTCGAGCCCATGGAAACAGTGATTGGATTGAAGCTTCTCGACCCAAATGGCTTTCCTAAGTTAAAGGCTTGGATCAATGAGTTCTTAGCTGTCCCCGAGATTCGTGACAACTTGCCTGATCGCGATCAACTACTCGCTTATGTCAAGGAACTTAGAGCTAAGTTCATTGCATGATCATAAATGGGATTGTTATAATTGGTCTAAGTCCTTACTCCTTAATAATGTTGCAAAGTTGACAAATAGGAATGTGAAGTGCATGAATAATGCTTGCTTATTTCTTGTTTCAAGGCCAAGTGCTTGGATAAATGAGCACATAAATATTTTATGTTCTGTATAATGTATTTGTGAGAATATACAAGTCAAATCTCTTTCAGGTTGAAAGTGAAAACCTTGATGGTCTAGTATGTAAGTACATTAGTTATTCCTCATATCGTCGATTTTAGGATAAACCTTAGGAGTTTGTGTGCTAGGCCCAACCCCAATCCGTCACTGTGACAATATTCATGTTTGATTGCCCTCACTCTTGTGAAAAGATTCTAAAGAGACTGCTCATAGTAGGCTTGAATAATTATGTGGTAACTTATAAAAAATTGTTCATATTTTTATATGATATTTGCTATGTGAACAACCTCTTAATCTGTTAGTTCACACGTCGCGTTAGAGCCAACAAATAAGTCTAGTGAAGTTCTATTTTACATCCCCGATTCATCTCTCTATTTCAAATGTGGGAAGTGTTAGACCATCCCCAATGGGGGCTTAAATGAAGGGCTGTAAAAATAAAATGGAATTTAATATGTTAAAGATTGCTAAAGCCCTTCCAATGGGTCCATAGAATGGCCATTTATAAAGCCCCGATCCAATTCCTTACAAATCTTTAAGCCAAGGCCACGTTTGGCTTCATTAATTTATTTTTCAAAATACCCAGGTGAAACGACGCGAAAACGCAGCGCTTAAAGCAAGCAGCCAAACAGTTGCTTGCTTTAAGCGCGTGCCACGTGGCACCATCCCATTGGCGCACTGAAACGCGCTATACGGGTGCCACGTGGCACAGTACGGACGGCCAGGATTAAACCTGGCCGTTTGTTATTTATTTTTTTTAAAATGTTATATCTTATTATTTACTAAATAAAAAAATTAAAAAATACCATAATTCTAATTACATTTTTCTCTATCCATAGACACCCATTTTGGATATATTTTGAAAACTTTACAAAATTATTTTATTTTGAATATCATTAATTGAAATATAATTGTTTAAATATTAAGTATGTTGTGTTAAGATTAAAATTTATACTAAACTAATGTGTTTACAATAAATTGAAATTTGAGAGAATTGTTTTTAAAAAATGTACATATTTAGTATAATTTTGATATTATAAAGTCCAATTATAATTATTTATAATAATTTAAACTATTAAAAAAAATACTTCAATTAAAAGAAAAAAATGTACTTGTTTACTATATTTGTTTAATGTTTAATACAATAAGAAATTATGCATTTATTAAAAATAAAAGTATATCAGTAATTTAATACAAAGTGAGGGATATAAATGTAATTTTATAAACCTTACAGCCCTTTCCTTACAACCCCATTACAGCACAAAAAAAACATTAAAGCTATAAGAAATGATTTAGCTTACAACCCTTCTAACAACCTCGGTTTTAAAACCTCCATTGAGGATGCTCTTACAAAATAGTGAAAGTCGTTAACCAAGGTTGTTCATCTATCACACATCTTATCTTATCTTATCTATATAAAAGTTGGATGTCCATTGTCAAAATTGAATGAAATTGGTACCAATTGAATGCATTACTCATTTTTTAATCACCTCCTATTGGACTTTTGGACATGTATTTAAATATCTTTCTTATATCTCTATGTTATATTTATTTATAGTCTACTTGATTAAGTCACAAATTAAATTAATGAGTGAGCTTCTCTTATGACAATGCAAACTTATTCTAATATTATGTTTTAAAACTACTTCAAACATAAATATAAGGAAATAAAAAATACTTATATTTACAAATATTAATAAATTTGATAACAACAACAACATATTAACAAATAATGTATAACTATATTAAATCACATACGAAAATCCGTAATTTTCTCGCGCGGAGCGCGAGGCCCGTATCTAGTGAATATAAATTAAGTACATAATAAATTAAGATTCAAAACATTAGTGACCTTGGGCTACTTTCTTTCTTTCTTTGAGAGGTCTATATATGTCACTTTTGTACAAAACTCTTTCATTCCCTAAATCATATTCACTCCTAACCAAATTCCTTCCTATACATAAGGATGGACAATCAATCTCTTAAAATTTATATATCTCAGTTTTTCGATACATTCAATCTGCTATCGTCATTCTCGATGGAATGAGAACTCAAGACGCGGAAATGTAGCAAAGATGTCGAGGTGCGTTTTTGTTAATGTGTTGCGTCTGCTTCTTCCAGAGTTTTGCAATGTCGAATGCGACATTGACAGCATCTGAAGCAGCCCCGAAAAGTCCTCTCCTTGTGAACCCAACTGCATATAGTCCTCTTCTCCCTTTCCATCCACTTGAAAACGGCGTCGTTTTTGCATTTCCATTCTTGTCAAACATTTCATTTTCCTGCACCTCAACAAACACACAATGCCATTTCCCATCAGCTAACTGATTCTTCCTTATATGCACATAACTTAGCACAACAAACTTTTTTATGAACCAAACTAGAATTCTTTTTTGTTTTTATGGAAAAATAACATCAATTTTGACTCGTATAATCTCTACTATCATAAGCAATATATTCATACTATTTTGGGGTTTTTGCAGGAAACCACGCGCTATTTGTCGGAATTTGCAGGTAACCACCCGTTATTGACGTATTTATTTTTAACCACCCAAATTCTATACTTTTCTTACAATTCACCACCCGTAAACAGTTTCCGTTAGATATTCCGTTAAAACATGCGAAATTACACTTTTACCCCTCCATTTTTACAGAAAATAAAAACTTTGAAAGTTATGGGGCAATTTTTGCAATTTCCTAAAAACGGATTGAAACCACCATCTTCATCCTTCATCTTCATCCTTCTTCCTCTAAAAACCACCATTGCAGCCACCACCTCCTTTCACAATTAGTTCTGCCGATCAACTACAAATTACACCTCCTTTCATTTGATTTCAAGCATCCAGTGTATTGACTTCCATTACCGAACAACTACAAATTAATTTAAACTGCTTTTTCTCCATTATTAACTTCCAACAGATGTAAAAATAAACAGATCTGAGTTTCAATCATGGATGTCGGCAAGTACTTAGTTCCTAAGATCGACAAATTACACCTCCTGCAGTCGGGAAGGCTACTCCGACGATGACGAATCTAGGATTTTGAACGGATGAAATTGAACGGTTTGAGATTAAGAGTTCGAGGGATTATAGATCTAGGAAAGGTTGGGATGGGATGAGCAGGTGGATCGTTAGGGTTTCGAGGTTGTGGGAGAGGTCGGACCGAGATCGCCGACGGAGGATGAGGGCTTTGCAGATGAGTTTGAGGTAATGGAGGGGGACAGTCCTTGCCTTCGTTGGGGAGGAAATAGCGGCGAATCTTGACCAAGTTCCACTGGAGGTCGAAGAAATAGGGGATGAACTGATGAAGGGCATTTTTTGAAAATTTGATATGTTTATAAGGGTATTTTAGTATTTTACACTTTTTAACGGCAGAACTAATTGTGAAAGGAGGTGGTGGCTGCAATGGTGGTTTTTAGAGGAAGAAGGATGAAGATGAAGGATGAAGATGGTGGTTTCAATCCGTTTTTAGGAAATTGCAAAAATTGCCCCATAACTTTCAAAAAATTTATTTTCTGTAAAAATGGAGGGGTAAAAGTGTAATTTCGCATATTTTAACGGAATATCTAACGGAAACTGTTTACGGGTGGTGAATTGTAAGAAAAGTATAGAATTTGGGTGGTTAAAAATAAATACGTCAATAGCGGGTGGTTACCTGCAAATTCCGACAAATAGCGGGTGGTTTCCTGCAAAAACCCCTACTATTTTTGCCTAATAAAAAAGGTTTGCATCATTTTGAGATGATCAGGAAAAAGATCTCGTGGAGATAGTCTTAAATGAGGACCGATGATGATGTATACAGACACTATGACTCATGTACACAAATATTATAGCTCTTTCACACAATTTTTGATAATGGACATCATTGTCGAATATGCACAAGGTTATAAAAAGTCTTTGTTTTGTTGAGGAGAAGAATTGTTGATTTTATATTAAGATTGAACTTTTTTTGTGATGGATTATAGACTTCCTAAATGGAGTAAAAGTACCAAATCAATGAGATTCAACCTGAGCTCTAAGGGCATAGATCAGAACAATCGTTCCTAAAAAAAGTGAAGGGTCTGACCTGAAGCCAGTAGGGAACGTTGCTACGATAGCCAGTAGCGAAGACGACACAATCCGCCTCAATCTCGCTTCCATCAACGAGCTCGATGGAGTCAACACCCGAGAATTTGGTGATTCCAGGCACGACGGTGATGTGTCCCGACCGGATTCGTGAAACTGCACCGACGTCGAGAACAGGGGATTTACCAAGGGTGTTCTTCAACTCTAAGGCTCCTTTCTTTGGCCTTTTCAATCCGTGTTTGTTGAGGTTTCCTAGCATTAGCCAAGCTGTGATGAGTAGAAGCTTATCCACCATCCATAAAGGAAGCCATTTTAGAAGTGTAACGGCTAGCTCGAACGTTGATTTTCCTAGTACTTCTCTTGGTAACACATGAACCTAAACTCGTACAAAACATTAAACAAATGAATAATCATCTCAAACCAAATAAATTATCATTAGTAAATATCACAATGGAGAGTTTTACATGTCATTTAGTTTATAGAAGAAAGTAATATGTAAAAGAGTGTTCCTATTTAGCGAATTAAACAATGAGAAAACTTCGGATGAGAACAAGACTTAACGTAGGAAAAACGAAGTTTTTCATGTTCACATATAACAAACTAATGTTTATAATTTGGACGACAATGTTCATAATCTGGACGATGAATTTTTTTGAGGTAGGAAAAAAAAATCAAAGTTAACAGTAATTACAAGTATGTCACCGGATTCCTAGTGAAGAACGTTAAAAAATGGTCAGATTATGAACATTACTATCCAGATTATAAACATTGACATATAATATGTAAACGCAAACTGTTCATTTTTCCTACATTCGCATTGTGTGAAATAGGCATCATATACACATAGAAGTCGATCGATTTGCACAAGTTCATAAAACAAGTTGACAATACAAACTAGTGTACATGACATTTTACATAGCTTACCTCACTACGACACACCAAAGAAGGAAGAACACCATGATTAGAAAGATCAAGAGCAATCTCCATCCCTGAGTTTCCACATCCAACCACAACAACTCTCTTCCCTCGAAACTCCTCTCCCATCTTATACTCACTCGAATGAATCACTCTCCCTAAAAACTCCCTCATCCCTCTTATCTCCGGCACCACTTTCTCCGCATTCTCCCCGGTCGCCACCACCACCCACCGACACACGTACTCCGCCACCTCGGTTTTCACCCTCCATAAACCGAGAGTCTCGTCGTATCTCGCACGTTCGACGGGCTCGTTGAAGTGTGGTTTGATGTCGAAGTTTAGGGCATAGTTTTCTAAGTAAGAGATGAATTGCTTCTTTGTTGGGTACTCCGGGAAGTTGTCTGGGAAAGGCATTCTTGGTAGTTCGCAAAACTTCTTTGGAAGGTGCAATTTTAGCCTGCATAGCAATGATTGTTAGGTAATGATTAAGGGAGAGAGGAGTTTCCGGTGAAAACATATCTTACGATGTGAAACAAGAATTCATCTTAACTGTAAACATTACTATCTTATATGAAACGGTAAACATTACTATCTTATATGTGAATTAGCATTATATATTCACATATAGGGTAGTAATGTTAACAATTCGCATTTCGCACCGTAAGAGTTATTTTCACCTGATACTGATCCCTCGGATTAGCCGGTTAGGTTTCTGTTTTGGAAAACAACCTAGCGAGTTCATGAACATAACTCTTGGTGGAGCATCAAATGTTCGTAATTCTAAACACAAGATATTCACAACGAAAACTTAGTCAACGAAAAAATAAAATCCATGAAAATGATTATTTAAAAAGGAAACATTTTGGCTGAAAAGATTTTATCAAGACAGCAGTGTGCGAAAGAAAATAAGATGAAAATAAAAGGTTGTTAACTGCTTCCTAAGATATGATTGTTGTAACGATATAAAAGTGATTTCATACGTCTTATATATATATATATCTTAATAATTGGATATATCAAAGATATCACTCATTCCCGATATTTCGTATCTTAGATATCGATATCAAACGAGCTTCATTACCTATCATATGTGCGCTTTTTCCAAAGAGAGGCAATGCAATCAGATTTTTCGACAATGACGAAGGGGGCACCCTGTGCTCGAAGACATGCTCCGACAGCAAGGCCCGATGGGCCAGCTCCGACTATGACTGGCCCGTTGACCCAGACGGTTCTTCCTGAGAGAAGGTTACATGTTGAGCTGAAGGCTATGTTTTCCATTCTTTCTCTAGGGTTCTAATTTGGTATGAACAATAATGTGGCTTGGTTTGGGGTAGGAAACTGTGTGTGTTTGTTTGGTTATATATATATGTGTATTACTAGTGTTATGATTAGTTAGTTGATTAAAAAAAATTGGTTAAAGAAAGGTTTTTTCTTTTGAGAGTGCAAGATCCATCACTTCTGATAAGCTAGATCTGTATGGTTTTAAGTTATTAAAGAGTACTAAGAACATTCAAATAAATTTATTAATTCAGATTATAATGTTTGACTTATTTAAATATAGGCTTCTTACTTATACATGCAGTGATTGCAGTTCACATGATAGAGAATATATAGATATAGATATGTGAGCTTTGTTTAATAACTTTATTAGTATGAAAAATATAATTTACATTATTTAAATTTATATAAGAGAAAAGTTCGGATGAGAGCAAGACTTAACGTAGGAATAACAAGTTAATGTTCATACTTTCGGCGATAATGTTCATAATCTGGGTGATGAAATTTTTTGAGGTCATTTTGAGAAAAATAATTATGTCACCGCGTCCATCACTAAAAACGTTCAAAAAAAATCATGGTCCAGATTATGAACATTACTAATCAATTAGAATATGAAAATTGACGTGTAATATGTGGACACGAGATGTTCGTTTTTTCTATGTTAAGAATTGTTCGCATTAAAACTTTTCTCTATTAAATACGTCATCTAATATATACAATATTAAAGTTGAAGTCATGTCTTCATAAAAAATTTGCACCATTTGGCGAAATTTGAGTGAAGACATATGTATTTTCTTTTTATTATTTGTCCATTTAAAATAAATTGAACAATTTTTTTCTATTGAAATATATAAACACCCACTCTCTCACTCTAACATGTGGTAAATCCACTTATCCACAAACTCAAACCTAGTTGTAATGTACTTAGCGAGTCATGCGGTAAGTAAAATTTTCTAAGTTTAGGGGGGTGTGCTTAGTTCAAGTCAGATCTACCTAACTACAATATAAGGGAGAAGCCAAGTCTATACAAAATATTGCGCCATCTCAGCGCCACATCACTATTTTATTTAAAAAAATAAAAAATTATTCATACTTTTAAATAGAAAAACCTTATTTTTCACCATTTTTCACCTCCTCCATGATCTCCTACAAATATGTCAATCAAGTAACATACTCTAAAACTTTGGTCATTTATAAACCATGTTTAAGAGAAACATATAATAAGGAGTATACAATAAGCTTTGGTTTATAAGAGAATAATTAAAAATTTATGATTAAGTGTTATCATTTTAGTGATTAGGTGTTGTCATTTTAGTGATTTTTTTGTAATGGGTTGCCCTAGGTTAGAAAAACCGACCATTGAACTCAAAAGTTCAAACTTCAGAGAGTGATGTAAAACGATTATTTTTACAATATTATTTTCTTGGTAGCTTGGTCATTATTTTATCTTTCACAAATATAACTATAACTTAATTATTATTTTAATAAAAATTATAAATATTCTATAAATATTAATGTAAATTTATAATATCACGGGGACCTAAACTAGTTATATATGAGTTTTTGAATCGTGTCTCCTCGTGTAATCTCTACATGTTTTATAACAACTTCTCTTTAAACTTGTTATGCATTTACTTTTGCCTTTTGATTTCTTGTATAGATATGAGAGTTTTGAAACTAGTAGTTAGTCTGTTCGGCCTTTTTTAGATTATTTTGTAGTTTATAATGAAGTATAAAATTGATATTTCAGTTTTTTTTTAAAAATTAAATAACTTTTTTTTAAAAACTTTATTATAAAAAAAAAGACCGGAAAAATATTTGTGTCACTAACTTAAAAATTTATGAATATCTATTTTAATCCTAGAATTTCATAATAATATTGTATTTGTAAAGGAATTTTCATGTATTTTTCATGTACTATTTTCATATTTTGGTCACGGTTGAAATAAGTCGATTTCATGACTCTGTCTCTCGAATTCGTCGGATAACGCCTCGATCGGCATAAAAGTAAAAATTGTCGTCATGAGTATTTTTTTATACTAAATAAATAAATACTATAAAAATTCCTACATCTGTAGGAAGTAGCATCAGATGAGCACCTGAATCTCGCACGCCAACCACCAATTGAAACAAATCAACCAATTCACCGTCGCAGTTCTTTGCGCTGCTATCCTCAGAAGACCCACCGTATGTGCGCTTCGAAGACTTCATCCTACGAATCTCGCGACGAGAACCACCAGAATTGCTCTTCGGCCCATGCATTTTGAAAGCAACGGAAGAGAACCATCTGCATGGAGGCATGTTAAATAGCACAACCACGACCCCTGGGCTGCCCAAGTTAGTTGTTACAAAATAAAGTCGACCATATCAACACATAAATACCGGGTTAAACCTGAGCAAAAGGCGATGAAGACAACCTACATGACGTTACAAAAGATGGCGACATCATCGTCTTCAGTTTTAACGATGCTAAAACACCTCCTCGCTCTAAAAGAACACTAAATGCACCTCTAAAATTACTAAATGTTTAACTAAATATACCTCTAAAATTGCTAAATGCTTATTCTAAAAATTAATTTTATAGATTTATAGATTTTAATAACAAACTACATAAGTCGTTTAGATAATTAAAACCGTCTTAGTTCTGTTATTATGCCAAATACGGAGTATAAATTAGAACATATATCCTTTTAAACAAAGTTATTTTTTCAATATTTTATTTCACTTGAACATGTTCGTACCAAGCATTATAATAATTTATAAACCAGGGTCAAGCAATCATTAGAACTTCATCATTGAATAAATCGCCAAGTTAAACGTATTTTACAAAGATGAGCATTGTACCAAGCACATTTCAGGATTCTCAGCCAGGCATGCAGCATGTAGTTTCGATCTAATTTATAATTATTCTTTGTAACTGTATTTAAGGAATATTACTAACTAATTTATAGTAAATTATAAATGCAGAGGAAAGTTCTGGTGCGAACAACTTTAATGTGAAAAAACGTATAGTTTACGTTTACATATTACATGTCAAAGATCATATTCAAAATAATAATGTTCATAATTTGGATCGTTAAATTTTTTGAACGTTTTCAGAGAGCGACACAGTGACATATTTGTAATTACTGTAAACTTTGATTTTTATTTTTATTTTCTCAAAACAAACTCAAAAAATTTTATCACTCAAATTATAAACATTGCCGTCTCAATTATGGATATTAGTTTGTACCTGTGAACACGAAAAACTTCATTTTCTCAACATTAAGTTTTGTTTTCGTCCGAACTTCTCTTTGGCATAATGAAGAGTCTCATCTAACTTCACCACTATGCATGCAGGGCTCCCAACACACGTGGATTTCAGGATTTGGACTTCATAATATCTTATAATATGAAATTTACATATTGCACTTCTTTCTTTCTTACATTATATTATATTGATTTAGGGATCACGTACGCTCCAGCATGACAAAGTTTAGACATTAAAAATAAGTGGAACTGTGGAACCGACCTGAATAATGGTTAAAATATCATCATTTCATAGTATAGTATAGGTGGTATTATGGATAAGTCATCCCCAAACTCATTCTTTTAAAAACTCATTCTTCAAAACCTCATATTAGTTGTAAGTTGTAGGTTGTAAGTTGTAAAAATATGTACTCCGTATGTTAGTTAAACTTTACCCTATGTACTCCGTATGTTAGTTAAACTTTACCCGGCCGGGCGTTCAGACAAAGTTTTTCGCGTTCACATAAAACAATCTAATGTTCATAATTTGGGTGGTAATATTTATAATCTGGATGATGATTATTTTTGACGTCCTAGTAATTACAAGTATGTCACCGACGCGTCCCTACTGAAAACGTTTAAAAAATTCACTTTTTATATTATGAACACGATTAACCAGAATATGTACATTGACATATAATTTGTAAACTTAAATTGTTTGTTTTTTCTACATTAAGACTTATTCGCATTGTAACTTTTATATGCATACAAATGTACGTACATTCAATGGTATGAATTAAGTCAACGTATAACCTATTTGATTAATCAATGTATAAAATATTTTTGTTCCATTTTGGAAGTTGTAAATATACGGGTGAAGAAGTTAACTACTCCAATCATTAGATGCTTCTTAACAACAGGTCTGTCCTTGGCTCCATGCTGCCCTTGCAACTGTATTATGAATACATATATAATCAATTGGTAAAAGTCAGATGCTAATTGATCAATTTGTACTAATTAAGAAATGATCAAGATCAGACTCTCTTTTTTTGTATGAATAAAAACATCATGATCGAGATAAACTGCATGTACAATGGCTAGTACGAAGGCGATAATTATTCAAATATACGGTTACAATCACTGCCGTTTTTCAACCAATATCAAAATTTTAATAGCTAAATTTACAAGGTATTCAATAATATTTAATTCATAACTTCACCATGAACTTACAACATGGTGTTATTCTGGTGGAATTTGTACAAAACTCTATGGTAAAGTTACTAGTTACTATCCCTATGTAAATTAAGAAAAAGCAAATAAATAGATTTGAAAAGGGATGAATTAATAATTTTTTAATGATTAAGATCTCTTCAACTCTATGTAAAGTTATTTATTCAACTCCACCTTAGCTCAACTCAACTTTGATCATTAAATTTTAAGGGTATATGCTAGT
The DNA here is from genome assembly GCA_029168935.1 of Oxyria digyna. NCBI lineage: Eukaryota > Viridiplantae > Streptophyta > Magnoliopsida > Caryophyllales > Polygonaceae > Oxyria > Oxyria digyna. The sequence continues at coordinate 876,554 of JAPVLV010000021.1, read as the reverse complement.
TGGTAGCTCAATGATCCCCTCAATGACGACAAAAGACGAAGAAGAAACAATGAGAGTGTGTTCGAATGGTCCAATAACAAGAGCCCGAACAAGAACAACTCAATCCATCGTCTCTCGGGCTTATGCAAGTGATACGGGTTCATCTAGTCCTAAATGGGTCATTCTTTTGACCTATGAAGGGTTGGAGGAGGTCCCGTCTTAGGCGCCCCCACCAAGGAGGGTAATCGAACGAAGAAAAGGCCACAAGTCGTGCATTTTTGTCACAAACCGTGCCTTTTGTATTTTCAGTACCGGGAAGTTTCTGTTGTTTGGCACTGTTTGTTACAAACCGTGCAGCTGTGTTCCAAACCGTGCCAAACTCGCTTTTTGACGGAATTTTTATTTGTAAGTCTATTTTTATTTTAGTAAATTAAGATATTTCGTATTTTTGGCATAGGAAGACTACAAACAACGTTTAGGGTTTCATTGTTGAACTTACGTTGATTTGAAGACATTTGTGAGTTTATCTCCTTCTTCAAATCCCTAACGTCACCCCTACGATCCCTAGAATCTAAAACGTTGTCTTCGTAGCTCGTCACTTCGAGCAAGTTCGTGATTATCTATTGATCGTCTCTTCGATCTGATTTGGCCATCTCTTTGACACTTTTGTTAGACTATCACTTTAGCGTGCAAGTTCGTTGTTTCTTGGAGAGATTGGAAGATTCAAGCTTGAGGACCAAGATCTTGCTTATATGACGACAAACTCAAGGGTTGTTTGCATATGTAGTACGTACAACGACCAATAGGATATCGATTTATGGGAGTTATCGTTGTAAGACTGGACTTGTTTGATATCAATATCAAAGATATAAAATATCAAGTATGAGTATCGGTAGGATGTATCAATATGTATCAGGAAACAATATAGATATATTTCATATACTCAATCTATGTGGGATATCAAAACAATACCCAAATATATTCCTATTTAGCACACCAAAAAATTGCTATTTAACATAAGGGCATATTCATCACGGACAAAAAATTGGACAAGTTCATCACGGAACAAAAGGCTAGATCTGCAAGGGATCCAAAAAATATGGTCGAGTTTTTTCCCATAATCTTGTAGAGAATTTCAATACGAGTCCGTGCATATAAAATTCATCTAAAACGAACATCATTTGCCTTTCCAAAAGCCTAAAAAACAAAACAATTGTTTCTGTTAAATTTGTAATATTTAAACATAATCCATAATTATACTTTATAAGTAATAAATTAGTGATAACAAATGATAATACACAATCATAGTATATAATTTTAATTGCGTGATTTTTAACTATAATACAAATTTATAATATATAAATAATAAATTAATATAAGTTTTGTTTTTACGAACTTAACGCACACGACTGTTTTGTTTTTTTAGGCTTTTGGAAGGGCAAATCATGTCAGTTTTGGACAAATTTTATATGCGGAGACTCGTATTGAAATTCTCTATAAGATTATGCAAAAAAAAAAAAAAATGACCCGTGACGAATCAACCCATTTTCTTTGTGATGAACAATTTTTTTTTTTTGCTCTATGACAAATCTAGTCTTTTGTTACGTGACGAACCTGATCCATTTTTTGTTCGTGGCGAACCTAGTCATATTTCGGTCTGTGACAAATCTATCGATGTATTTATCTATTTTTTCCTAATCTTAATAATATACAATAAACATCGTGGATTGCTCAGAGTACCGCATTATTTTTCATGCACCTCATTAATCCATATTTTTATATTATTTAAATTAAATAATTTAATTTCAAGTATTTTATTGAGTTTACAGTGAGTAATTTATTTAGTCGTTTTGAAAGATATATTATATGAGTTTATATAATAATGAATTTACAAAAGACACTAATTTTGTATGTTTATACGAAATTTATAACATTTTTCTAACCTAGCTATGCCATAAACATATAACCAATAAACGCAACATATAAATTACACATGTATTACAGTATTAGTAAAATTCATAAACATGTAAACAAATAACAAAAGTTGAATTTTTGTCAATAACCCTTCTCTTCCACGTAGTATATTCCTATATGAAAACTCATAACAAAAATAACATGAAAAAAAACTTGTTACAATGTTCGCAAACCACAAACGCATTAAATATTTTGTGATAAAGATTGAGTACTATTACGATTCATTCACTATTTTTTTTTTTTTTCCACTTCAGTTCAGCGGTTAGAGGATTTTCATAGTACCTTTACATTTAGAGTTCGAGCTACGTGGGTGGCTCTCTCAACAAACAATGTTTAACCTCTACCAAGTCTCGAACTCGAGACCTCATGTTGGGTGGTTGGGGATCCCTTACCATCCGACCACATGGTATGATTCATTCACTATACCTATCAAGCAATTCTTTCACTTGAGCGAAAACTAGAAACATTATTTAACGAAAGAATCAATAAACATATATCCATGTTTTCTTGTTTTAGAACAAGTTTTTTATATCCTATCTAGCGATTAAATTGTGATGACCAATTAACCATTAACTCTTGCACAAAAAAGAAAGAGAGACAGAAAAAAGTTTCTTTTTTCCTGATCTCTCTTCCTTTCTTGTGTATGCATCAACGATTCATTTTTGAGATGATCTAATGCATAGAATGTGCAAATATGTATTTATATATGACTTGCAAGCTAAGTCGGTCCTTACCTTTCTTGATTTTGGGCCTCCTCATTGGGCCTGGAGCAATAACCATCTTATCGGCCCATTACTATTTGAAAATATTAGTCAGCCCAATAAAACAGTTCAAAGCCCATATCGTATAGCCCAGTTTTTTTCAACTGATCAATTGCTTTTACTAAAAAGAAATTCGGCGACGAAAATGGAAGGATCAACCGGAGGTGGATTCCTCTGTCTCTGCGATCGTAAATCGGAATCATCATCGGCGGAAGAGTTTCGCGATTATGTCCGTCATCGATGTTATTAAAGCTTGCTATGATTCAATTGAACAGGTACTTGGATTTAATTTTTTTTCATCCTTCGGAAGAGGATTTAGCTCCAGATTTCACAAAATTGGTGTACTTCTTGCTGTTTTTGGTGTATTCAAAACCAATAGAGTCATGTTTGCGTGGTGCATCGTGATGATCTAACATTATTAGACAACTCTGGAAGTATTTGTTAAATCCGTAGATTGTTTTCCTGCGAAATGGTGAGACTGTGAAAGTCCTTTTGGATGAATGGTGGTAATTCGGATGAATATTTTGAATACTTGTATGAAGAAAGAAAAGAAAGCTACGCCTAAGTAGAGAATACACTGGGAAGGTGATAGAAAATCAGTCATAGAAATGCGTTTTCGGTTTGTTAAAGTGAATCTAAGGGAGCTTTCGGCAAATGGAGTGCTTCCAAGGAAAGGAGCTATTATGAATTTACGGATTCAGATCAGATAGAAATGTAGGATCAATAAAAAGAAAATCAAATTAATGTAAAAGTTATTTCTAGGCATTTGAGGTAGAATGTAGGATTAATTTTTTATTCCTCTTGCTTCTAGAGTCATACAGAGCATTGCCAATTCTATAGGCTCAACCCTTGAATCCTGATACACATATTTGTTGCTATTTTCTTTGGCCTAGACGCATTCCATATTTCCGTCCTCTATTATCTCTCTTTTCAGAATAGAATACTGTCACCATTGTCCAACAGGTGAATTCTTGATGTCTTCATGGTACTCCTCATCTATGTCTGTTCATTATCTCCTTCACAGAATTGTATCAGAGGTCCTGAGTCTGAGTCCATGAAATGTTTTTTTTCTGACCTTCTGAGTCTGTGTTTATGGAATTGTCGACCTTTCTCAAATTTACCAAGGGAAATTGATACAAATCCACTCCTTCTGAGTGCATGCTAAACCACATCTCTGTGGACTAAGTTAAACGAATAAGTTGTCGTATCGGTTTGAAGCTTGCTTCTCATTGTGCAGAAATTTCACCACTTTCTTCTCCATGTTGTTTTCCACTATTGCGAATATTTAAGAGTTAGGTATATTCTTTTCCATTATAAAAGAGGAGTTCTGGTATATTTTAACATTCTTATAACATTTTGAATGATATTACAGAATCTGAGTTCTCCTCATTTTTTGAGGTGTGTGATACTTTCTTTCAGTTACCTCTATTTTTCCATTGTGCACATGTTTAAAAAAAACAGATAAACACATAAGAAAAAGAAACTCATACGTCATGCTTTATTATATTATTTTTCTTTATCAAATTGCTCTATTGACTACAATAATTCCTTTTTCGCTCTGATTTGCTTTTTGTAGACGAAAGAGTACATTGATGACGCTGTAGTTTACCTAGATGCGGGATGCACTGAGAGTTTCCAGTTCAGTGGGGCATTTCCTATATTAGTTGAACATGGAGTCCGTGCTGTTTGCAGCTTGGAGAACATGTCTCCGCTTGATGTTGTAAGTGCATGCTATGATAATTCATAAGCAGTTTGTTTATTATTGCTAGTGCAACCCGCCAACCCCTTCTGTCAGTACATTTAGCTGTGTCTCAAGCTCAGGGGTTATTGACTTTATCCATATAATGGTATGATTGATTGAGATGCATTACATGAACTTTTGTGCTCGAGTTGGTTTGAGGCCTGTAATGTGTACACCATAACATTTTAACTGGTCTGCATATGCACAAGTTAGTGAGATTATTGTTGATAATGACCATTCTGTAGATTGCCGTCATATAAAAAATAACATTGCCCTAAACCTATATGGGTTTATTGAAAAGATGTATTACTATAATGCTTGGACTACCATATTAGAACATTCTGGAATACAAACTATACTACTTATTAATTTGAAATGACATTATTGGTTTTGATTTCATTCCGTTCCAGGTTAACAATTGGAATGCAAGTTCACATCCAGCTAGGAAAATTGCGATTATGACTTCATGTCTCTTAAGTGATACTCATCGATACATACTCCGTTGTCTGAGCACGCATCAAGAAATCCGCCATTGTGCAATATTTACATCCATCTCAGAGGTGCCCCTTTTCTTTACCAGGGATTGGACCTATATCAATATGTGTGTGAATTCTAGCAAGTTATTTAAATTGTTTCCTAAGATACTTGTTGAATTTAGAGCTTCTTCTCAATTGCTATCACAATTTTAAATGATGAGTTATAGATGAGTTCTAGCGGGCTATTCAAATTGTTATCACCTCATAAACAGTTTCACTTCCAATCCATGTGATGCTAGTTTTTGCTGAAGTTGTAGATCTTATTCTGCTAATTATTTCTTGTATTATTCTTATATCTATTTACATGGTAAACAAGGTATAGCTTCATATCAAGTTTCCAATTGGACCAAGTCAGTAGCTTAAAATTTTGAAGATATGTAGCAATCTCAACTTAGCAGTCAAATGCTATTTCTGGTGCTTCTGCTGATTTGCATATGTTAATTGACTCCTATTTCCGTTGGTCAACTTTAGGCAGCACACTCAGGATATCCTGGTTCACCATTAGGGCCAGATGCTTACCGCGAATATGAATCCTTGTTATTACAAGATTATGAAGAGCTGGTAAATAAGCGTAAGAAAGAACATGGATCGTTGGAACAGAGTGGCATGAGAGAAAACTTGACCAATGACGGGGAAGGATGCTCAGAACTTGATGAAAAAGATGTTTCCAACCCAGTATCTCCTCCTGTTGCTGGAGTGCTCTATGGAGAGAGTGCTAGTGTTGAGGAAAATGCAGAGCAAAAGCTTTTGGTGTCTGTGCACCATTTCCCCATGATTTTGTGCCCACTATCACCAAAAGTTTTTGTTCTTCCTTCAGGTGGATTGGTTGCTGAAGCATTCCTATCATCCAAGCACGAGGATTCACTCAGCCCTGCATTACCTTCTTTGAGCACAGGAATGGGCTCAAATGCTGAAGATACTGTCCCTGGAGCAATGCTTACTGCACATTTCCTGTATCATATGGCTTCCAAGGTAATTACTTGTCTTCATCTTTATTCAATCAGTTATCATTCTTTCCAATGTCAACCTTTGAGTGTCCATTTATAAACCTGAAATATATGCCTTCATTTCCTACTTTTCTCTCAGGGTTTCTTCTTCTTCTAAATGGCATTAATAAGTTAATTAATAGAATATAATGATTTAGAAGCAATGGACCGTTGCTTGTCATTCCTGTCTCGCAGTAAAAGTAAAAGAGAAATTTGGAATTTTTGGAGAAGATTTTAGCACCAAAGCATATAACTATTATTCTCCCAACTTAGGAGATTTTATGGTCTGTGCATAAAAAATAACTCAAGAATAATGCTGATAATACTCGAGGACCATTCCTTTCCTAACCACATATTCCGAATCTTTAAATGTGTAGATGGATCTGAAATTGGAGATATTCTCCTTTGGTGACCTATCAAATACAGTTGGAAAGATAATGACGGATATGTCAAGCCTCTACGATGTAGGTCGTCGTAAAAGATCTGCAGGTTTGTTACTGATTGATCGGACGCTGGATCTTCTTACCCCATGTTGCCATGGAGACTCATTTTTTGATAGAATATTTTCTGCCCTACCGCGTAGAGAAATATCAACCCAAGAAAAGCATAAATCTGCCAGCATTCGTCGTGCTCCCCTTGATGTTGAAATACCTTTGGGAAATATCATCAGCAAACCAGATTCGAGTTCAGATAACTTCCAACTTTTGAAAAACATTGAAGCTGCTCTCTGTGGCTGGAACTCTGACACCAAGATTCAGGATCTGATAAATCTCTGCTCAAAGGAAAATGATACCAACTACTTTGACTTCTCAGAGAAGCTGCTTAATGGATCCTTTGTCTCTGCCGAGCATTTCCGTGGTACACCATATCTGGAGGCCGTCTTAGATAGAAGAGCAAAAGATGGAGCTATATTGGTGAAGAAATGGCTGCAGGAGGCCTTGAGAAAGGAGAACATTCCCTCACCTATTAAACCTCGCCCCGGTTCAGCTACAAGATCCGAGCTGGAATCGTTGCTAAAAGCGCTAGTTAAAAGTGATTCGACTTTCCTTCGAAATAAAGGGATAGTCCAGTTAGCAGCAGCTGCCTTAGTGTCTCTAGATGGAAACAAGGCTGCCAAATGGGATGCATTCATGAGTGCAGAGAAAATGCTAAACGTCTGTGCAGGAGACACGAGCCAGAATCTTGCTGCCCAAGTGGGCGATTTAATTAATAAGAGTATTTTATCTCAGGGTTTGCTTTCCTTTGAAGATGCTTTGTTGTTGACGAGCATTGGTTACATTCTGGCGGGTGAGAATTTCCCTACATCTGGATCCTCTCCTTTCTCCTGGCAAGAAGAGCGTTTACTGAAAGACGCCATTGTGGATGCAATCTTTGAGAATCCATCTTTAGCAAAATTCAAGTTCCTTGACGGTTTAATCGAAGATCTCGAAAAATATCAGAGTAAGCCTAAGGAAGAGCCAACAGATGAATTATTGATTGATGATTTTGATGATGATCAGTGGGGAAAGTGGGGGGAAGAAGATGAAGACGATGGTAACAGCAAAGAGAAAGGGTATGATGACGTGCAGCTGAAACTTGAGCTTAGTGACAGAGTTGATAATCTTTTCAGATTCTTTCACAAACTAGCCAGCTTGAGTACGAAAAACGTACCCCTTAGAGAAGCATCAGTAGTCTTGGAATCTGGACTTGGTGATGATTCATATGAGAAAAAAGGACTTTTATACAAGATGCTGAAGGCAATATTGGGAAGGCGTGATGTTCCTGGATTGGAGCATCACTCTTCTGCAGTGGGACGACTCTTCAAAAGCGGATTTGGGAGATTTGGACTTGGCCAAGTAAGCATTTTCCCATACTCTTTTTTTTCTTTTCTTTTTTAAAGATCGCAGTGAAAACTTGACAGTCTTGACCCGAAAAATTTAGTGTTAGGATTGTGGGAATATAACATCGTAACTCGACCAATCAGGCATCTAGGCATTCAGGCTATGCGAATCCAAGAAAGAACTTCATAGTCAGTAACCTAAGAACTACTCCTTCCGAGTTAGTCCCATTTGGTACTTTGCACTTGGATTAAGGCAAGTCTAATCAAAACAAGAGCGTAAGTAATGACACAATAAATCATAAAATTCAACCAATAGTAAATTTATTAGATAGAAAAGATGTAGATGGTTGATTTGATTGATAAATTATTGTCAATATAGGAATAAAATAAATAAAGTAAGGGTATTATGAGGAAAAATTAATAGAAGAAATGGAAATGAGACTAACTTGATGGGACGCCCAAAAAGGAAACGGGACTAACACTAAAGGGACGAAGGGAGTAATTATTTTGTAAATGACCAAACTATGCAGTTATTTAAGCCAAACATGATCCAACAACCCTATGATATGTAGTGTTCTTATCATTTCTGTAACTTTGTTATGTCAACTCTACAGGTAAAACCTAATCTTGCAGACCAAAACGCTATCCTCGTCTTTGTTGTGGGAGGCATCAATGGACTAGAGGTTAGCAAATCAGGATTTGTTCTGATCCTATTTATGTTACTTAAAACTGATACGGGTGTTTGTCACTAACGTTAACTAGGTACGAGAAGCTTTGGAGGCGTTATCTGAAAGTGGAAGGCCCGAGATAGAGTTAATCGTAGGTGGAACAACTCTCCTAACGCCGAACGACATGGTAGACTTGCTTCTTGGAGACTCAGGTTTTCTGTAGATCTTGTAAGTCATCTCATTGAACTTGTTATTGTCTATTTTTCCAAACTTTTTCTTAATTTGTTAGGTGTCTTTTTCCTAGTATTAATAGTTTGATATGATAGGAAAACATAGATGGAGATGCCAAAACGAAAAAGTTGAAAACAACATCAAGCTTAATGAGCAGTGTTATTCCTTCACTAATCACTTTCGATCAAAAAAGACCAAATTTGATTTCTCATAGAACAATCTGAATTTGTATGTGGTGAAGCTAAGATTAGGGCATAAGCATAATAAATATAAAGTGCATATGTAAGAAATATATAGAGCTGCCGTCGCATTTAACGTGTCGAGTTGTATTGGTTGTTCGTGGTGTTTCTTTGCTTGTTCATGAAATGGTTGGAATCATGTTTTATCTTAATCTAAAAGTAGAGCATCAAATTTTCTCGCACCTCGTTAATCCACATTTTTATATTATTTAAATTAAGTAATTTAATTTGAAGTAGTTTATATATTTGTTATTAAAAGGAATGATAACTTTTTAAGATTTATTTGTTAATATAATTATCCGATCTATTAATAATTGAAATTAAAGATAAAAAATAATAATTGTGTAACAAACTAAGTCTAAAATCACTCTAAAAGCTTTAAAAGTCTCAGCTTTAATATATAAGATAGATTTATTTAATCGTTCTTGATGATATACGGTGTGAGTTTATATTATAGTGAATACAAATTTTGTACTAAATTTATATGCGGTAAATTACACATGTATTATTATATTAGTAAAATTCATAAACAACATGTAAACAAATAATAAAAGTTGAATTTTGCCTGCTCTCGATTTTATGTCTTTGGTCACAGTTGAAAGTCATGAAATCAATGTTAATATTTAATATTTAATATTTGGTCTTAGGCTTTGCTTTGAAAAAGGTGTTCTTAGTCTCTCATCCAACTTTTTATAATTTGTTATTTCTTTATTTTTCATATAATTTTAATATGAATCAATTACAAAAAAAAAAAAAAAAACCTTAGGGCTATTAGGTTATTAGGTTAACTTGCAATAACATGTCGTAGTTCTCTTCTTCCTCCCTCAACTCCAGAACTTGCTGCTGAATGCCTGCGATGAATTCGATCTCCTCGCTTTCTTTTCTTCGTCATCCTCCTTCATCGCTTTTTTTTCGGAGATTTCAAGCTGCTATTTCGAATTTTATCTCTCTAGTTAACCATTAAAGCTTGTACAGGAGAGAAGGAGAGAAAGAAAAAATTCTCTTTTTTCTCATCTCTCCTCATCTCCTGTGTATGCTTCAACGGTTTTATTTTTTTTGAGATTAATGCATTGAATGGGCAATATGATTTATATATAAGTTTGCTTAGGGCTATTAGGTTAACTTGCAAGCTAAATCAATCCTTACCTTTTTTGATTTTGGGCCTCCGCATTCGGCCTGGAACAAAAACCATCTTAGCGGCCCATTACTATTTGAAAAATATTAGTCAGCCCAACAACACAATATGCAATAATTGTAAACAAAACAGTTCAAAGCCCGTATCGTATAGCCCAGTTTTTTCTTCTTCTGATCAACCATTGCTTTTCCTAAAAAGAAATCCGGCGATGAAAATGGAAGGATTAATTAATGATTTATATTGCGATCATATATTCGATGCTAGCTTCATCATTAACTAGTATAGGTCCCGTGATATTCACGGGATTATAATTTTTATATAAATATTTGTGAAATATAAATAATAATAAAATTGTTAATACAAAACATTGTAAAATATATGTATACAAAAAAGAGTGTTTTCGAATGATCAACCTTCAATATAAAATATACATCAACCTATTGTATAGTCAACCAAAACTCAATTAGCATAAAATAATAACCAAAATAATACGGTAAACATAATTGTTCTACATCATACTCATTGAAATTTGAACTTTTGAGTTCAATGATTGATTTTTCTAACATAGGGCATATACATACTTAAATAAGAAACTACCCCTACAAATAAATAGATAAACACATTATAAAAAAATCACTAAAATGACAACATTTAATCACTAAAATGGTAACTTAATCATAAATTTCTAAAAATTAACCTCTTATTTAAAGAGGTTAATTTTAAAAATGATCATAGCTTATTGTATGCTCCTTATTGTATGTCTTTCTGACCATGGTTTATAAATGACCAGAGCTTTTGAATGTGTAACTTGATTTGCATACATATAGGAGATCATTGGGGAGGTGGAAGATTGTAAAAAAATAGATTTTTTTATTTAAAAAATTGATTAATTAATAATTATTATTTTTTTCCAAAATAGTGACATGACGCTGAGATGGCGCAATTTTATGTGAAGACTTGGTTTCTCCCTTATATTGTAGTTAGGTAGATATCCACAAATTTGTTGACAGTATGTACTAGGCATATAAATTCAAATAACAATATAATATAGAGTATTAAGTTTTGAGTGAAAATAAATATTTTTTCACCGATCAAAAAGCTATAAATTTGTATTTAAAAATAAAACGGTTATATATCGATTCAAACTCTAGATTATAAAGTCCATTTTATAGCCTGGTTGTTTAAAATTAGGGTTATAAAGAGAATTTTAAACAACACAAGGTCAGTTTAAAAAATCATTTTTCAAACGCCAAGACCCCGATAAGATCTAGAATGTCAATCGGTACGACACGCCTAGCACATATTGAACATAAATCCATGGACATGACATATACAATCATGTGCACTAATATTATATGTATTATTCTTGTTTCCGGTGAAAATATATTGTGAAATGCGAACTCACCTTAAATGTGAAATTACTATCTTATATGTGAACCTTGAACATTATTATCTTATATGTGAACCTTAACTATGAAGAGTTAAATTTCACATACATGCTTAAATGTGAACCTTATATGTTAATTAGTACTATAGGTTCACATATAAGGTAGTAATGTTCACAGTTCGCATTTCGCACCGTAAGAAATATTCTTACCTGATCCTCCCTTTCTATATATTTATGTTCATAGTTCGCATTTCGGTGCAAATAACTTTTAACTTAGTAAAAACGAATCGAACCGATCGCGTTCATATATTACACGTCAATGTTCATATTCTAGATGATAATGTTCATAATCTAGGCCATAATTTTTTTTGAACGCTTTCAGTGAGAGACGCGGTGGCATAGTTGTAATTAATGCCAACTTTTATTTTTCTTCTCAAAAACTAACAATAGTTTGTTATCTATAAACGTGAAAATTTCGTACGTTAAGTCTTGTTCTGATCGAAACTTTTCTCTTTATCTATAACAAGGGACAGACTTTTAAAAGACTGTAAGCAAGGCGATATGATTGAGTAAATTAATATCTACATAACAGATATGATTGTCATATCAACTTACAAAGCTAGTTTGTGTTCTATGCATCATCTCAATCTGGATTTCCCAAATTCCAAATCCCCCCCAAGACAGTTTTCTTGTGAAAACATTAGAATGCACAATTAATGACAAGCTCTCCTACACTAAACTAACACCTGAACACAACACAAAAACCCTTTTTAAGACCATACAAATTAGAATACAAGGCTTACCTTACCAATCCCCGGGATCAAACCCCGTTCCACGTGCGTTTCGGTAGTAATCCGCCATGTTCACTCATGCTTCCTTTTAATCTGTAGAAAAAGGGCTTGCTTCTAATCGTCCTCAACGGACCCGATCGGTTTCCATGCTCAATAGGCAAAGACAATCGTCGTCCTCCCATGTTTTCGAGTGGACCCGAGCTATAATCCATGGTAACAAATTGGCTAGGAGAATTCCCACCTTGATTCCACCAGCAGCTATCAGAGGGGCCTATATCACTTTTTGAATCCAGATCCGGGACCGAAGAGTGGCTAGCGTAATCTCCACACGTTTCATCTAAGTCGTTGTAAATGAGTTTGAGTGCTTGTACGACTTCACCCATGAAAGGCCTGTGAGAAACCTCGGGATGTACACACATGGAGGCTATGGAGGCTACTTTAGCCATATCTTCAAAGTTGTGGGTCCCGGCTAAGAACGGGTCAACCAACTGCTGTAGACCTTCTCTGCTGGTCAAAAGTGGTCTTGCCCATGTTACCAGATTCTCCTGTCCTTCGGGTTGGGACATATCCACTGGCTTTCGTCCTGATAGAAGCTCTAGGAGTACAACCCCGTAACTGTAGACGTCGCTTTTCACGAGTAGATGGCCTGTCATTGCGTATTCTGGAGCGACATACCTGAAAATCTCAATGCAAAACTTTCATAAGAAAATATATCAACAAATAAAGGCCTTAAACTGCAGTAGGAATGCCTCAATTTGGTATCAACTTGTACTAATGAATTGATATGAAAGTAAAAAGAATAAAGGATGATGAACATTGCATACCCGAAAGTTCCCATAACCCGTGTAGAGATATGTTCGCTTCCTTCAGTGGCTTCTCGAGCCAACCCAAAGTCGGATACCTTAGGGGTGAAGTCATCCTCCAAAAGCACATTACTAGCCTTAAAATCACGGTGAATAACACGGGGATTAGAATCTTCGTGAAGATAAGCAAGACCTCTCGCTGCACCAATAGCTATCTTCATCCTTGCATCCCAGTCAAGATTTCTCTTTTCCTTGTCTGGACCTAATAAAAAGGAGAAATTAGAAACTCTCTATCTTTGCTAGTGCAGCACTTATTGACTGAATAATACATGATGAGATACCGTGTAAATGTGACTCAACACTTCCGTTGTGAACAACCTCATAGACCATGCATCGCCTGTGACCTTGGATGCATATACCAATTAGCTTCACTAGGTTACGATGATGTAATCGGCTTAGCATCTCTACTTCAGCAATGAAGTCACGGTCTCCACTTTGACTATCTCTTGTAAGTAACTTTACAGCTACCTCATTCCCGTCTTCCAGGCAGCCATGGTAGACCCTTCCAAATCCTCCTTCCCCCAAGATTCTACAAGAGCTAAATTTATCAGTAGCTCTCTCCAGTTCTGCAAGTGAAAACGTTTTCACAGACAGAGCACATGCAGGCATGGAGGTAAGTGGGGACATCGATGTTGAGCTTGTAAAACTACTTGAAAGAGTAGATCCAATTCCTGCATTACATGAGACATAAGCTGTAGCTACTGATAATATATATCTGAAAATATGAACTTTTTCTGTTTGCATTGGCCATAAATCTCATCAATATTAGGAAAAGGAATAAAAAGTATTACCAATTTTCTTATTGTTAGATGGTGTGCATGCAGGACCAACCGCACTGGATGGTTTTCTAACCTTCCTACATTTGATGATGAGAAAAACAGCAACAGAACAAGCAAGACATACAATAATGGCAGAAAAAATAATGATGATCAGTGTTCTGGTATTTATTCCTCGACTTATTTTAATAACATCAGCTGTGATTGGGTAGTCCTTATCACCGATGCTTCCACTCGGACCACTCCCTACAGATGGCACAGGAGAGGGAATTCCTGAAAATACAACAATTTTAGAACCTGTATAAAAGAACTTCTTTATACTATACAAACAGGAATCTTTCAGGGGATACCTGGGTAGGTAATGGAAACTACTTCATAACTGCCAAAAAGTGTTTTATTTAGAGGCACTTCCTTGCGCCAAAATCTATCTGAAGTAATGGTTGCAGTAGTGTTATCAAACTTATTACCCAAAGGAACCAAGTTTATATCCACTACTGTTCTGTCCTGCTCCTGGGCATCAGCAGTAGCACCCACTATTTGTACTTGACTGTGTTTGAGATACGTGCCTTCTGCAACATCAATCTCTAGCTCATTGACCTCCGGAAAGAGACCATATACAGCTACATTCAAAAGAAGCTTAACTTTCATCGGAATGACACAACCACAAGGAGATCCAATTGGTGTTGATGTGAGTGGATCCAAACAAGTTTGGCCACAACCTGTTAAAATAAATTAGTTTAGGAATACTATAAACTTTTGTTCTCATTTTCAATAAAATAATATACTTTTCTCTCAAGATGAATAGTAAATATACATACAGAAACCACGGAAGCAAGCGAAGAGAAGTTATAACAAGGTATAAATCACAATAGAAGATGATCCGAGATAGACAGAAATTGTGTCACTTCTCGTTCAGCTTTACTTTAATCTTGTATCCATGCCTTCTGCTAGTTATATCTAGATCTTCAACTTCATACTGATTTAATTTTCTCAAAGATAACAATTGATGTATATTGCAGTTCTCCAAGATTATCCCATTTCAGATTTCCTAAGAATTCAGAGATATGTCACTTCAAATTTCTTAAAATGTCTTTTAAATATTCAAGCCATTACCTGGTGCAGATGCAGGAGCTGGGGAGAAAGCTATATAAGGCTTTCTTTGATGACGATGATAACGGTGTCTTGGTGACAATATGTTGAGGGGAGCCGCTACTGGACCTGAATGAGACCTTAAGTGTTAGACATAACAATTCACACCTAATAAAATGTGTTTTTAGATTTATCTAAAGAGTAAATAACCTGGGTTTGCTAAAGAAGGTGAAGGTGAACTTGAAGGCTCATAAGAAGCTACTGGCATCTTAACTTGTTTTGGTCTTGAAACCAAAGAAAACCTGAATAAACGCACTGCGAAAGAAGAAGACAATGTTTATAAAAGAAGACAATGTTTATAAATAACATTGACACGTTACATAATAAATAATCTATTATACAAATCCAATAATGAAATTAAATACGGACTATAGCTTATTGTTATGTATTTACAAACTTAGATGATACAACGGACGTTACAAAATCATATGTTAACTAATCAGTTAATAAAACCCCAAAGGCGAGGAGCATATATGCGAAAAGACATGATTGTGTGGGTCGCAAATATTTAATTAGCTACACCTGAGGAAATAGAAACAATTCCCTCTATACACCTAAACCTTCAAATATCATCTATCAACCGCTTTAATAAGTTGCAAGTATACACCAGCATAACAACATAAAAGCTGGAAGATTCTCATTGAAGAGACTCCCTCGAGGAAAATCACCAGCTTCCCTAGATTACAACAACAACAACATTACCCCAATGTCTTAAAAACGCTCCGGCTTATATCAGGGTGAGAGGTTGTTTCCGATGATCCAAAATGAAGATTGCGTCATAGTGACTACTAATTCACAGAATAAGAAGCATAGACGGTTAGGTTAAATGAGCCACCTGCTTCCCTAGATTATAACAACAACAACATTACCCCCAGTGCCTTAAAAAGGCTCCGCTTATAACATGGTGAGAGGGATCGGACGTACGCATCCCTAACCTTGTGTTAAAATAATAGAGAGGTTGTTTCCGATGATCCAAAATGAAGATTGCGTCATAGTGTGACTACTAATTCACAAAATAAGAAGCATAGACAGTTAGGTTAAATGAGCCACCTGCTTCCCAAGATTGATTAATAAAATTGCACATCACACCAAGAAAACTCAACTAAACTCAGCTCAAAAGTCCAGCAGAATTCAAATTCACGAGTGCCCGCCAATATGAAACCAATCCGTAGGTTTGCACACAACAATCAAATTGCAGAATCCACCATATGTTAAACAAGTAAAAATTATACCACAACGGTGAACTGCACCATACCTTGAGAGGTGGAGACGGCATTAAGCCTACCAAACACAACAAAGAAGACGACAGCAAGAGCATAAATCTGCATCTTCCAACCTCCAATTGCACGAACCTAGGGTTCCGTCCCCACTGTCTCCCTTGCCGGAAGCAATTCAACAACCGCTCATCCTCCACTACATAAAACCAACTCGAACGAGCTATAGCAGCAGAAAAGCCACGAAAACAGTAACAGCATTCAAAGATCCTTGGAATGCGGCGAAGATCTGACGAAAACGAACTCGAATTGCTAGATTAGAGACAACCGAGAGTGAGCGAAAGGAGGAGGAGGAAACGGAGGCTAAAAGAGGACTAAGGACAAAGCTTGAGATCTCCAAAAATGGAGTTGGGGAAGGAGGGAGAGAGAGAGAGAGAGAGAGAGAGAGAGAGAGAGTTGAGTTGAGTTGAGTGGAGCTTTTATTGCAGTGTGGCTCTCCGTCAAGGCAGCTCTGCTTTTAGCACGGTGGATTTGTCTGCCTTCATCTCACTCTCCTTTTACTCGTTCGTGTCTCTCACGCGCCTGCTTCTTCTTTTAACGATGAAAATTGTGAGAAAATTAAACGTCAATTCTCTTTTAACGATGAAAATTGTGAGAAAATTAAACGCCGATTCGTATTGACATATTTATAATTATAACATTAGCTTATTATCTCTGAACGCGAAAAACTATACGTGTATTATCTCACCCTTACTTTTCTCTTTTTTAATAAAAAAAGTTGTTTTCATTAGATGCGAAGAAGATAGATCAAAATATTATACCTAGTAAAAAAGATATATCGAGAGGTTGATAAATCGACGCAGGTCAAATCGGATTGAAAGAATAATAATTAAAAATTAAAATAACAACAAATTAAGGAGTCTAAACGAATAAAACTGATAAGAGAGCAAGTACAAAGATGACATGGTTAACGAAAAGCACCACCCAAGACGAATCAATCAAAGGCATTACTCTTGAATGAGCTATCACGACGTTATCCACCTTAAACTCGAGATTTTTGAAAATTTAACGGAAAATGATTGGGTTATCTAATGGGTAAATACCCTCATTAATATACTAATTTTTATTGCTCATGTGTTTTAAAAGGAAGGGTTTACTTTTTTTATAAAATATACATTTAACCAATAAAAATAAAAAGATAAATATCCACTTAGATATACGAATCAATCCCAAAATTTAACCATAACATTGTCTTATAGAGAATGATATGTCAATGAAGAATTTTTCAAGTTGCACCCCAATCGATGAATTGAACAGTCACAAACACGACCACGCGCCTTTTTTTTACACCCTAATTTAACTGAAATTATTGTCTCTATTATTGTTGATCAGCGTGTGTGGTCTAATTAAGTGTATAAAGTTAGTAATTAACGGTGTTAATTAAATAAGCGGGGCCCGGAAGCTTATTCCAAATTCTGTGTAGTTGAAACGTGACAATAACAAAACGACGTCGTGCCGGTATTTCCATGAAAAAGTGATTTTTTGTCATTTAAAAGCCCAGTCAGTCGGTGACACAGTATTATTTCAAAAAAGTACATTGACCTGCCCAGAACTTTGGCAAAACGAAAATTATGCCATATCTCTTACCTTTTTTTCTTCTTTTTTCCACCATAAATAAGCAGCACGACAGCTACTAGCACCAAACCCTAATCTCCACGGCAAATAACTTTGCCCACCTACCACTAGCAACACCACTAATTCAGGATTATAGATGCAGTTTACCACGAAATTAGTCACCAAAAAAACATAGCAGTTGACATCATCATAGATTCAAAGATTAAGGATTCAGATAGCTAAGACTGTTCTTACAGCGTACTAAGTAGGAGCCTACAATAGAATATACCTTATATGCAAAAACTCCAAGAGTGATGAACTGATGATGCCTAATGTAACTGTACAAAAAGCCGCAGAGCCCTAAAATCTAATCTAGTTCAAGAAATCTGCATACATACCGGAGTTTATAAGAGCGGCCACAGTTGGTCTATATCATGCAATAGATGCTCGTCTTCAAAGTCGAAGGGCGGTAAATTCTGGAAGAACTGAGCATCGGCTTCATTAAAAACAATGTTTAATTCAGGATTCGGAATCTCCTCTGTCAATGGCGGCTGTTGGTGTGCAGTAGAGCTACCTGGAGCATTTCCATTCTCATTCGGGTGCAAATAAGGGGTGCTATTTGCACCAGCAGTAAGGTCAACTTGAACTTGAGAAATATGGTTTGCACTTGCTGTTGGAGAGGTTTGGATTGTATTTATGTTGATAGCTCCACCAGCACAGCTCATGTGGAATTCATGCACGTGCCTCACGTTAATTCCCGCCAAATTACTTGCATATGCATTTCTCAAGTTATTTTGTGAGCTGTTGTTGCTTGCTTTGCTTGACATCAACGATTTTACTAGAGGGCCACTAGTCGGCTTCAACATTGAAGTGGACCTTTGGGGATGGTTGACACGCGGATTGAATTGAGGTCGGGATGGAATATTCGAATGGAGTCCATGTCGTCCTGACACACCAGCTGCTCGTTGGCTTCTGATAATATTTGGGACACCGAAAGACGGGGCTTGTGCAGGAAAACCAGAGTTTTGAGCCAATGGTGGATCAGGTGTTGGAATTTGCTTAAGTAAATCTCTCCAAAATGACGTGTCGGCTGAGCTGACAACAGAAGGAGTTCTCTCGAGTTTTGCCCTTTTCCTCTCTGATTTCCATAACTCTTCTTTCTCATTAGCATGGCAATGGTCAATCATCATGTTGCCACGTCCCCAGTAAAAGCAAGGTGCAGGTGAATCACATACATAGCAGTGGCACTACAAGAAGGGATTATATTGGGTTATTATCTTGAAAAACAATAAATGTGAAAACAACATTTTCAAAAAGGTCGAATTGGATGTAACGTCATTACTAGTTTGCAGTGGACGGAGTGCTGCGTGGAATCAAAAGGAAACTTGACACAAAGATGTCGGGGATGAGGATAATCTCGACATGCAACCTGCAAAACCGAAAAAGAATATCACATGGATACAGGCCTACAAATAGATGGAAAAGGAAAGGGAAGTGTACAGAGATTGAAATTAAGCAATTTTTAGTTTCCTAATCGAGACAAATGTAATGTATCTGTAAGGAAAGGGGGAACAACAAATCGACTCATTGGACCATATTAACAAACAAAGATTCCAAGTGAATATGGGAGGAGGAAAAAATATGGCATCTTCTTATAAATTAGCAAAAACAGGCCTCCAGATAGGCTCATATATTACATCATTACATTACATCAGACTTAAAATCTTGTCCAGTGTTTCAGAATCATAAACACATACTGAGATCAGAAAACATCAGTTACTGTAGATGTAAAGCAGCAATCTACTTCATCTAGTAGATCTGAATATATATTATATTCCTCCGAAATCCTTGCCTCAGACGTCAGTCTTTGATACACTGCCAACCTGAGTCTCATGAGCAGGTCCAAAACAAAGCATAATCTAATTTTACTGAAGGTATACAAAATGCATGAGAAAACTATGATCACTTTTAAGGGGTAATACAAAGAGCCAGCACCAAATGCCTGGTCGCGGGAATTCTGGTAGCATGAAACTTTACAGCCAGAAATCAACAACATCCACATTACAAAAGTAGAATGCAAAACAAGGTGAAATAGAAGAACAATATTTACTCACAAGCCGTCCCACTATGTTACAAAGACTCTTCATTTTACCTCAAATAACCGTGTCGGATCCTCGAAACTCTTGTAAATGAGTATGGAACTGGACACTTCATTTAAGACCAAAATCATGAATTTTTTTCACAAAAACACATTCGGACACTTGGACATGTACCCAAGTCCATGTAACATAGGATATAAGTACCCGTGTAGGATCCTCGACAATTGGACACTGTCAAGGACACTTCATTTTAGACCAAAATCATGAATTTTTTTTCACAGACTAACCCAGTCGGACACTTGACATGACCCGTGTCCTACATGGATACCCTAGTCCATGTAACATAGGATAATGATATAACTAATAGTCTTCAATACATGGTAAGAAATAGGCAAAATTCAACACCAAAACTTACACCGGGCACTCAAAAGTACGTTTTAAGCAAGAAAGTGAGTATCTCAAACATCAATCAAATCAGGAAAAAAGATCAAGAAAGTAACCAAGTCTCACCTGACCCTTCTCTGAAACAATAACCAGGTCATCAGAGTCAGCACCAGAATCCGGACCCGGAATCTCAACTGAAGTAGGCTTATCCGGATCCCCATCCAAAATCACGCAATCATCGTCATCCTCCGGATCTTCGGCTACGAACACATCCGAAGCCTTCTTCGCCCTCTTTGCTTTAGGCAAAAACTCGCTGACCACAACCACATCATCAGAATCGTAGCCCTTGTCGCAATTCTGATCTCCAACGGCACCACTCTCTGGATTCACAGCGAATTTACTCCAATCGAAAGCAACATCGTCATCATCGGAACTGATATCGTGTACAACGTGATTCCCCTCCATAAATACATACGTGGAAACTAGAGGTGCGTGGAATTTGGGGATTTCTGCACCGAATTACCAAACTAATCACATAAATTGGGCTTGCTTAGTAGACCAATCAGCGAAGCGAAACGGAATTGGGAAAGAATCTGGAAAAATTGAGGGAGAGTGAAGTTGAATGTGGTGTCGAAGAATCTCAGGGAAGAAACTTGAGGAGGAAGAAGGGAGAAAAGGCGGTCGCCATTAAAACCTAAATGAAAGAACGAGAATTTGGAAAGTCGAAAGAGACGAAGGCACCGCATGGAATACGCAAGCAAATTTTACGTGGGATCACGTGCTCAGCACGTGCCAGACTAAGAACACCAAAAAACTATAAATTCATTATAATAAAACAATATCTCAAAATTAAAATAGTTTACAATTATTTTCATTATAATTTTTTTATCCTGATCCTTACAAAAATAATCACTTCCTAACACCGCAATCAACATACTAGAAAATAATCTCACCGCAGACAAAATACCAGAAAAGTAATCTAATTTTAACAAAGTTGTATATCCATGGTCATTCCGCAAGAATTTAGATTGATTTATGTAAAATATTTTTTTCTAAGATTCATAAGTACTTGTAAAATCGTCTTAAATGGAACTCATATTGATTGTCAATCTCTTGGTAGGTATAATATAGATTAAAAAATCAATATCCAGATTCGAAAGTAATCAACAAGAAAAATAAAGAACAAGAAGTTAACCGACATAAGAGCAATACCGACGGAAAATTGATGTTAAAGTGCTCCACCAACTTAATGATACTTCTACAAGACTTGTTGATCAAGTCCTACATGGTTCTTCTGCTTCTCAAGCTCGTATTTGTATGTTGAGCATTCAACATCAACAAGCCTGAGAATCAGAAAAACCAAGCAGGGTTTCACCAACTTAATTGTCTCAGCCGGAATGCAGAATACAAGATACGACTACAATATATATAGAATACAACTAAGTTTGCTTGATAAATAAGCAATCTAATTTATTTATCTATATACCTATTAGTTTGCTTCATAAATAAACAATCTAATTTATTTATCTTAAAAATAAAAAATAAAAGCAAATACCAAAAGAAAGAGAGGTAGACAAACAATATATATAGACACAAATATCTTTAATATCTTTAATATGTACCCTAATACCGAGTATCTCCAACTTCCACCAAAAAACAAAACAAAAATACACATATTATCTATATTTCGAATTCAAAAAAAAAAGAAAACGATAACTATATTTCTAAACTTTAGTCCAACCCAATAATATTATTGTAGGCCCATTCTATTAAACTTAAGCCCGATCCAATTATAGAAATAATGCCATATGAACATAGGACAGATAAATTGATCATAGCAACTACGTACTAGAGATGCAATTATACAAGAAGTAAAGTAATGCAGCGAGTTAGTAGATTAAACAATTACGCATCTTATATACTTCATCTGTACCACAATTATCTTCTTATTTCTCTCCTGACACTATTTACTATTCAAAGGAATCTTCGTAATTTCGGCCAATATATAAATAAAAACATAGTCATGTGTGGTCTTGTTTGATTCGTCTTATCGAGTATTTTAATAATATTAAAATTTTATAATTTTTACTAATTTATAATTAGAGATATTAACGATACAAAACACGCATCGGCAAATGTGCCCAAAAGAAATAAGAACATTATGGGACGGAGGGAGTACTATAAAGTTGACC
Organism: Oxyria digyna; assembly: GCA_029168935.1. NCBI lineage: Eukaryota > Viridiplantae > Streptophyta > Magnoliopsida > Caryophyllales > Polygonaceae > Oxyria > Oxyria digyna. Next base: position 854,016 of record JAPVLV010000021.1, on the reverse strand, counting down.
TTTTGTTTAAGTATTAATGGTGTTTAATGGTGTATTTAGATCCGTGAATTGAGTTGTGGTGTGTGACAGTTGTGGACCCGGTTTAGCTCATTCCCCTTTTCCCAATTGTGGACCCGGTTTAGTTCAAACCATTTTTCCCAGCAATTGGCATGCATTATAAAACTAATAAATCATCCATGTTAATTTTATAAAGTAATTAGACTCTTTGACCTGCGCGTATAAAACTTCGCACCTTGTGGAATCGAAGAGTAGAAGATGATGATAAAATTCATACAGATCCACTATAGACTTATGTTGGTGGGTAAAATCTACATTTGAGTGACATATTCGTAAACGTAGGAAAGAAATGCAAAAAATTAAAAATTAAAAAAATAGATAAATTAAAAACAAAGCATAATGCACTGTGATTAATTTGAGGAACTTCTAATTTTATAGTATATTAAGATAAAGATATTTAAAAGGGTCTAGAAATTCTAAAAAATAAATCAAAACATACTTAATATGTGATTTGATAACAAAAGGTTTACGACATATATGAAGTATTTTAAATGGTGTACCTCTTCAATGAAATTTATGCCTCCATTTATAGTAAACATCAAGTCTGGGAAGTCACGCAACAGACCAAAGTAATATTTATATCTGCACGATAGTCAATTCAAGAAATGTGTGTTTGATTAGAATTTCTCCATAATTTTCTTTGTGTTTGAACTGTTGAAATTTAAATTAATAGATGGTAGATCATATACTTCAGTGGATGAATTGTTCGGTTTTGAGTTGGACTAAGTCCCTCCAGAATTGTCTTTCTTGAGTGTAAGATGAAGTGCTTGGTTGGGGAAGTTAAATTTATAAAATAATTTTCAAGGCCATGAGTATGCATATGTTTTTCATTTGCCTAAGTCTTATTTTGAGTACTACACAGGTTTTTGAACTTAAGGTCGTTTGTTAATGTTGGATTTGCAAATACATTGAAGAAAAAAGCACATCATGCTCTGGGTTTGATTAGTGCTCATTCCTACGCACATGTAACATAGAAACAAAATCAATAACACTCACACATCCAACACACAAAAAAACAACCAATGAAACACATGTTCAAAGGAATTTTTCTTTCTATCAAAATATAGAGCTAAAAGCAAAATTATTTCTTTCTCTTTCCCTCTTCACACCTTTGCTACATAAGAATCCACGCCGGTTGAAGTACGAAAATAGAGCACAACGAAAACAACCACAAGCACAACAAGTGTGCCCGACCAATAATACAATAAATTTGACTACACAAAAACCATGTACATGACCAAAACTACCAACATTAGAAATAAAAAATTAAGCACTGTAGCATAGGGGTCGTGCATCGCACGGCCTCCGTAGGGCTAGTAAGTTATTTATAGTGCATATATCAATTCAATCTAAGCTAGTTAATAACGCCTTATATAACGACGGACCCAAGATTTTAAGTCAGAGGGGCATGTTTAGCTAAAAAAAATTGACTGTATAAAAATTTAACATAATTCTAATCAAACGTATACACAATCAAAACTAATAATCATCTCAATACTATTCGCATTAAGGATCAACATACACAAATAAAATATTTAAATCAACTCAACACTCTACACAACACAGTTTAACGCATTTTTTTAATAAAAATATTTTTTTATCTTGTGACTATTCAAAATTAAACAACACGTGAAAAAAAGTAGTTTGTGACGCTTTGAAATGAAACAGCACATGAAAAAATGTGTAAGGAACTAAAAAGAAGACATTGTGTTGCGTCCCTGACCTCGAATAGTTCGGAACACGCCATCTTGATCGTTTAGTCTTGTATTGCGACGACGTGGTTTGCAACCTGCGAGGGTTTCGTATTTGGGGGTTTCAGAGGTCAAACGAAACGATGTCCGATTTTAATGAATTTTATATGCATGGACTCGTATTGAAAAAATCTATTATTTCCTTCATTTTTCAATGTCACTGGGGGCTTGTATATTGATATATGTTTGGAGTAGGACTATTGTTTAATTTTAATACAGAAATTCTGCTTGTGAAATGTGGCATGATGATTGATGCTCGTAACATGTTTGATAAAATGTCTGAACGAAATTCTGCTTCCTGGAGTATGATGATTGGAGGATAATTGGATTCAGGAAATCATGGAAGAAGCCTTTCATCTACTCCGTATTTAACAATAGGGTTAAAAGGTTCAGATGTCGACTTTCTTCTCATGTGTTTTGATTAACATGTACAGCAAATGTGGTTTCATGAATGATGCTCAATCTTTTTTGTTTTTTATGAGATGCCAGAGAAAACGACTGTAGTATGGAATAGTGAGGAAGCTTTGAGCATGTACTATGAAATGGAGGCCTCTGCTTTTAGAGTGGAGATTGATCACGCTAGAACAAAGGAGATATACGAGACGCTAGAAAGCCTGTTCCATGGCGAGAAGCTAGCAGTTATTTATGACAGATTTGAATAGGGTTGATTGATGTACATGTATAAGGTTGCAGTTCAATTTGTTTATAACGGGTAAGTTTACACTTTTTTCTAATTCATCTCTTTCATCAAATCTGGAACTTGGATCATAACTTGCCTTTCAAATTATTTGGTACATCAGATTCTAAAAGATTAATCCACTCATCACTACAAGGTCAAATTAGCAGGAGTAGATATCAAGAAGCTAATTTGTAACTTTTTTCAATAATCTAATGCAACCACCCTATGTATTAGATAAGCTTACAAAATACCCTCTTTTTCTTCTAATACATCTAAATCTCCACCATAGCTGTGAAGAGAAAGGCACATGAACTTAACTCAATGAATGCAAAAACCCAACATTTGTACAAGGCTGCTGTTCACCTTCTTCAACCTCACTGGGCAACAACAGGCAACAATCTACAAGAAGCAATGGAGGTCAAAACCCAAGTATGTGGGATGGCTTGTGAGCCTGTCTCAGCAGCCAACACTTCTGCCTCGAGTTGTCGTTGCAGCACCTCTGAATCGTTCTCTGAGTCGCAGTTGTAAATGATCAGACGAGTGGACGCGTCTTCATCTTGTTGAAGTAGTTGTTTGCTCTCAACCAAGTTGCCTCCAGCTGCTATGATCAGTTCTTGGATAACCTCCATGTAAGCAATCACAAACTGTCCTGTTAAATAGAAGTTCACTCCACTGAACAGCTTTGGTGCCTGCACAAAATAAAATACCTGTAAAAAAAAGGCTACCTCATAGAAGTTCAGCTGAGTAATTTTTATAAGAAAGCTTACCTTATTGATGACCATCAGCCTGCCAGTTCTTGGCCCATCGCGACAACCATTGGTGTCTAGGCTAATTTCATAAGGCTCTTCATCCACAAGGCCTTTCATCTCAATGCATGCCTTAACCCCTGTAAAATCATACTCAAAAAGATGAGAATGTGGAAAATCATCTCAATGCATGCCATTTTCCAATTGTTAATAAATATATCTCAGTTTTCATTCAGAGAAATGTCAGATGTTTAACAGAAAATGGATGATGAATGGGGGCTTACAGTCAATGCTAAGAACCCATTTCCCTTCTAGAATTGCCATGAGAACTTTTTGTGATCTAGAGCATGCACCAATTTCATCAGTTGCAGCAAGGACATGAGTGACGGCTGGAGACCAATTTCTCAAAACAGTTGCACCACACATGCTTGCAAATTCTATCAACATATGCTGCATAAATCCAAGAAAAAAAGGCAAGAAATCTCAGACCGGGAATTGACAAGATATGCAGTAAATCTGAACAAAGTCAATAGAGCCAAGAGAACTACACCATTCATTCATATTATAAGAAAACTTCACAACCCTTTCATCAAGAAATCACAAAACATTCAATACTATAGAGCCAAACTAACACAGACGAAATCTCAAGACTGTTTTATTTTTAGAGATATGAATTATTAACCTTCTCATCAGACGACAGAGAAGAGGCACAGAAAATCCAATTCCTAGCTTCGGAAGATGAGTCTGCCGAAAAGTTGATATTTTCTCTCTCCCTGCATACAACACTAGAGAAATATTAGCATAATAGGAAAACTTTAGAATGAATCATTCATCTGTCTGTATCAGGAACTTTCAGAGAATATTAACATAATACTATGAGAACAAGATCATACTTTTGAGCTGGGATATTAAGTTTGGCATCAAGTTTTTCACTACTATGTTTCTCACTTCTACGCTTTCTGGACTTTTCACATGGAAATTTCTGTGAAGCATGAGTTGGGCAGAGCATCAGGAAGTCAACCTGCAAAATCATATCCAAAGGGAAAATTAATTCACCAAAAGCTAGGACCATGTGAAAATCCAACACATTTTTCTTATATGGTTGAGACAACTTACAGTATCCCATCTGCATTCTGAGATTTCAGCTGCACAAGGAACATGAAAGGTTCTCTTACAGCTTTTTGCATAACAGCCAAGAGCTGCTCCCTTGAGCTTACATTTACAGCACTTGAGTTTTGCACCTCTTTGTAGCTCTTTGTTTAAATTCTCAACAGACTCGTCAACATAGTATATTTGTGGTGCCCTGCAATTTATAAACCATAAGAATACTGTTTTAAAAAACTAATACAGGAGATCTTGACAGCTATCATCAACAAAAGTGAAGTGCTTTAGATGCTAGATATGAGAGCAGCCAGTGTGATTGTACTAAGTAGTAAAGATGCATTAAACATGTTAATGAAAATTTGATCTTCTATTACTAGGTACTGAAACCATAAGTATAAAATTCATTTTTTTATCTTGATAAACAACATACACATAAGAAACTGACCATTCAATGCATCTACTATGAACATGTATAACATCATGTCTAGTAGCTTCCTTGCCAACAACAGGATTCCCGTTAGCATAGTGCATCATCGGCCCAGTATGCTGCAAAAGAAATAAGATCAGGACAACATTCATTAGGGATACAACTAAGAGCAATATCATTAAGTGCCCAAAGTTAGCTCTGTATAAGGCTCACCTCTGTTACTTTCCGAGTTTGACAAAACTCACACGCAAAGGCCAAAGAATCCATAGAATCAGATGGATGGATTGCTTGGGTATCAGAAGAAACCATAGTTTCAGACTTTAGCTTATCTCCACAATCCACATTTTCCTTTAAACTCTTAACCATCTGTGGGGAATTAAGGTCAAGCACCTCTCCTTCTCCATTGATTTTTTGCTTCGGCTTCTTAGCTATGTTCATTGATTTGTCGGCCAAGGGATCGGTGGAACTATGAACCTCATTTGATGTGAACTCATCAGCTAACCTCTTGTTTGATTTCTTCACAGGATGTCTTTCTAAACTCTGTGCATTCACCAGTTGACAAACAATAAATCAAACATCCATATCTAAACATCCAGATAATTGAATGACAAGAACACTCTTACATCATCGCCACTGCCAGGAGGGCTACCCTGAGACAACTGATTCAGCTGAAACACATCCATATCCATAGCTTCAGCATCCCCATCTTGCTTCAATGTAGTCTGAGAATGAGAGGGAAGTGGACTCGAATTCCCCTTAACAAATGCCATTTGATGCATACGAGGGGAAAACGTCATGTCCATACTACGGTAGATATTGACTATACTCTCCATGAATGGAGCTTCCCTAATATCTGTCAAAATACATAAAGCAAACAATACCAATTAACCCCAAGAACACATGCATTGTCAAAATGTGAAAGATAAATTTATAGGTCTACAGCTTCAATACAACATAAACATAGTTTTATCAGTTCACTCCCAATTTCTCTAATATTAATTTCCAATCAAAATAGATAAAGTAAATCTACTGGAAGCTAAATTCAGATCTGTTTTCAAGATTACCATTCTTTATGAAAGATCGCTTGCAGATAGCACAATCCGAACCCTGATCTGGTACACAAGAGCTGTGACAGTAGAAACAGAAAGATCAGCTAAACCCTAAAACGTAAGCTTCGCAATAATCGGCCATAACAACAATAATAAACCTAACTTACCCGCAGAATATGTGATTGCAAGGTAGAAGAATCGGCTTAGTGTACAACTCCAAACTGTAAGAAAGAAAAATCAGAAAATGAAACAAAGCAGAAAACGAAATGCTAGAGGGAGAGAGGTGTACCATGAAGGGCATTTAAGCTCAAGCCCAAGCTTCTGGAGATGAAACACCAACGGATTCAGCATCCTAGCGCAGCTTGAATCCGCCATTGAAGAGCAATTGACTGAAATTATGAACGAGATACAAAAATGCAGATGCCGGTGACTGTGAATGGCGATGGATTTGCAAGGTCTATTTATTAGGTGAGAGAAGCTCCTTGTGGAATTACGGTAATGCCTTCGAGGGTGAAGTGGGTCAGGGGCAAATAGAGAGGGTAGTATTGTCATTCTTAGAGGTGGGTAAAGTTTGTGACCGCCAACTTTGAAATATTACGCGCGCGGATATTCGAACCCGCCAATTTTGGAGATATGCGCGCGCGGTTTCAAAGCAAAAAAAAAAAGAAGGTGCGAAAATGGAAAGTTAGGGGTTTGTTTTGGTAATTTAAATTACTGTTTTGGGTGTAAAATCAAATTATAAACCGGTAAACATATGTTTATTAGCTAATTGGGTCATCTTCGAGGAGAGGATGCAAGATCTATTGCAAAAGGTTCACCGGTACTATTAGAAATCTTAACATAAACAATAATATTCGAAAAAGGGGAAAACGAAATTTGAACAAGGGTGTTTACAACTTAGTCTGACGTTTAGAATGTTAAAAGTCTCGCTCTAACATTGGTAATCCATGAGAGAGGTGATGAACATAACACTAAAGAGAAAGGATGTCGAAATAATTTAAATAACTAGCATTTTGGGGTCCGCGCTATACGTGGGTTTATATCATTTTATATAAACGTTACTAATTTGTAGGAAAAATTCATATTGTGTAATATAAAAGGTTATAAGCCTTTGATTGCTCTTTGTTGAGTTTCTCGTCATCTTAGTGTTTTTCTATAAAGATAATTTGGATATGTGATTCATGTTGATATTACATAGGTTGATAATATATAGACATAATTCGTTATTTTTACCAACTTCTGGAGTAATCTCCAAGACAACATTTTTTGTAGATTGAGATGATAATCAAGTTTGATTATAAAAATCTTTCACTTTATCCTTTGGTGGACTCTAACTCCATAATTTAATGAGAAGTTACATTATAGTATAAGCTTACTTTTTCGGTATGGTTCAATACCAATCATCCAATTTATAATTAAAACTATAACAAAAAATATCAAACATTCACCTTATAATCAAACTACAACAAAACAACATTCATCAACTCATCGAAGAAACAATCGACAACATTCACCAAAAAACGCTCTCTTCTAAAACGCTCTCCAATTTCACTGCCCTGAGATCCGGTGACTTCGCCACCGCCTCACCGGGGCATCCGATGACGTCCTCGCCGGGTAAAGCAATCGACAAGCATCATGCCATGGATGTTGACGTCCCAAAAGAAGTTGAATCATCGGTTGAGATTACTAATCCACTCTACCATAATGAAAACCCTGCCTTCCCAACACTTGCAAAAGCTCTAGAGATGGCCCCCGCATCCTCTAAACCAGTAAATATTGTTGGTTTAACTCCTCCCTCAACGCAACAGCAATAGATCTCGTACAAATCCATGGTGACCAAGGCGGCCCCAGTTCAGAATGCTACTGTTGCTGCTACAAAATCGGTTTGGGAAGACAGGCCTGATTTGTACGACACGGATGACGACTCTAACGGTGAGAATGAATATCCAAAGTGTCCGCTTGTGGCCTTGACTGCAGAAGAGAAACGTGCTCTCCGTGAACCATGGGCAAGGTCATTGATCATCCATATGTTCGAATCTGGTCCAGGCTACATTCAAATGAAGCGTCAGCTTACCAGGAAATGGGCATTGAAAGGATCATTCGCATTGGTCGACATAGGGAATGATTATTACGTCGCTAAATATACGAATGAAGACGACGTCAATCACATCCTTACGCAGGGTCCTTGGCTAATTGGTGAAAGTTATCTTATGATCAGAAGGTGGACCAAGGACTTCAATCCGTATCATGATGACGCAAAGATTCTCACTGCATGGATACGCATTCCGGGCCTCGGCATGGAGTACTTTCATGACGGATTTCTCCGTCGTATTGGTTATTTGGTTGGTATTGTGTTGCGGATTGATAATACCACCATTGCAGCAGACAAAGGCCAATTTGTAAGGATTGCGGTGGAAATTGACCTAGCCAAGACTTTACTCTCGAAGCTTCGTTTCCGCAGACGAACATGGATTATCCAATATGAGGGTATACGACAGATGTGCTACCACTGTGGAAAGATTGGACACGTCGAGGAGAATTGTCCAGTTAAATTCCCTGACCAACCATCGTCATCTAGTACTAAGGCAGACCCGATCGAGGAAGCTTTGGCGCGCAACGAAGAATGGGGTGACTTCATGAAGCCAAAAAAATATGTGAGGCGAGCACAACAGGATCGTGTGCATCAGGCGAAGCAGGATCAAAAGTGAGCACCAACTAACATTCAGAAATCAGGCCCTACGGAGATGAGAACAGGATCAATATTTGAAATTTTCGGGAAGGAAGATGAGGATACTCCCGACAACTCAGATTTTCCTTCGGACGAAGAATTCCCTTATGAGGATGAGGAAGACGACCAAGAACAGGTGGACGATGATGACCCGCAAGCGGTGCAAGAACAACAGACGGCGATCGGTTCAGATGGTCCGGCGACACAAGCACGTGAAACAGGGGGCGAAATTGAAGGCGCGAGTCTGAGCAAATCTCAAGGGGAAATTGTGAAGGCGGGATTTACGCAAGCGGGAGTTACGGAAGCGGACTCTTCGAAGAAAAATCCTGCACAAGTGGACCCCAAATCAGTTACCCAGAATACTAAGAGGACAAGAAGGAAAGAAAAGATATCATTGAGGCTGCATTATCTTTGACTAGGAAAATTAAAGGAAAATAATCATCAACGAACGTTATTCTTTCCAAGGATTCAGATATCAAAAGAACCCATCTTATCAAAGATATGATCCTCAATCCAAACAAACAAGCCCCACAAGCAAATATCAGAACTTTCAAACCCACCACGCGTAACCTTGCCCGACCCGATTTCGTAACCTCTAAACTTCCTCCGACCACGACAATACAGTTACTGAAGCGAGGAGGAGATGGAAGTTCAAGAGATCCTGGTCGCCTTCAGGGCGAGCTTATTGGTGTCGACCCACCGGACGGGACCATTTGCGCTAACGTTCCCAAAACTGGTAAACTAGGTGCAACTAGAACTACTTCCAATAATGACAGACACACGACCAATTCTGTGTCGGGCGTCAATGACCCAGCAAACCAATGATGCTTTCCATCATCTTGGAGACATATTCAGACATTACGACAGATCTTTTTCTGATGAATTTCTTAACCACTTGTTTTTAATGATTGGTATAAAAATTGTAGCTTGGAATACCCGGGGTGCTGGAGGCACTAACTTCATCAATTCTCTTCGAGAACTCATTCGTGTTCATCATCCAACTGTTCTGATATTGGTTGAGATGAAAATCAGCGGTGCTCGGGCAGATGCTGTTTGTGATGCTATTGGTTTTGTGGGCAGACTTCGAGTGGATGCGCAGGGTTTTGTAGGGGGCATATGGTTGCTCTGGAAATCTGATGTTGTTTCTGTCACTCCGATTCTTTTGCACTCGCAACATGTGACGGTTGAAATTGCTCATAGAGAAGAGGAACCATGGGTTCTGTCAGCGGTTTATGCGTCGCCAAACCCCTCAACACGTACTGAACTTTGGCGAGTTTTAGGCGACTTCACATCTAGTAATAATCGACCTTGGCTGATTACAGGTGACTTCAATGCAACCCTCTCTCCGAATGAACGATCTTCTTCGTCAGTTGTTTCGAATCGTTCGACTCAAATCTTTAAGGAGTGGTTCGATGAGCTTCATCTCGTAGACTTGGGTTTTTCAGGTCCTTATACATGGACGACGGGTCTGAGCCAAAATACCTTTCATGGTGCAAGGCTAGACCGCGCTATTTGTTCTGACAGCTGGAGACTTCGCTATGAGGAAGCAACAGTTCGTCGCTTGATCGCCTCTCATTCCGACCATTCCCCATTACTGATCAGTCTTGACCCGGGTTCCTCTGATTCAGAAAATTGCCCTTTCAGGTTCCAAGTGGCATGGCATACCCACGACAGTTTTGGCACCATTCTCCATTACTGATCAGTCTATCAACGATTATCAGACGTCAAATGAATCACATTCTAGCTCTTCAGGATGATAATGGCACGTGGGTTACATAACCGAGTCCGCTACAGAATCTGGTCCGTAACTTCTTTGTTGGACTGTATTCGGCTGATGAGCAGAGCTTGATCGAGGAAGGGTTATTCACTGCAAACTTCTCCTTCCCTGAAATTGACTCGTCTCACTACCTGTCTTTGTCTACTTCTTTTACTCCTGCTGATGTATGGGAAGCGCTGAAACTTATGGCGCCTTATAAATCGTCGGGACCGGACGACTTCCATGCAGTTTTCTACCAAAAAAACTGGGAAGTCGTAGGTCCTAAAGTCACATCGACTGTGCTGCAGCTATTGAACGAAGGAATATTTCCGAACGGTATAGGTGACTCACTCCTGGTGCTTCTTCGTAAGGTCTCGAACCCAACACATGCTTCGCAGCTTCGCCCAATCTCTCTCTTGAATGTTGTTTTCAAGATTGCCATGAAGGCCATTGTCAACCGACTGAAAAGTACCCTACCTCTTATTGTCTCCCCCGCGCAAGCAACATTCATTCCGGGGAGGCAAATAATCGACAATGTTGTCATTGTCCAAGAAGTTTTGCACTCGCTAAATGCGCCTGAATCAAACAACTGGATGATTTTGAAGGTGGATCTTGCCAAGGCGTATGATAGAATCAAATGGGAATTCTTGAGAGTGACTTTGTCACAATCCGGACTGCCCCAACACTTGATCAATGTCATTATGCAGTGTCAGACCCAAGGCCGAATGAATCTCTTATGGAATGGTAGCAAAGCGGGTGATTTTTTGCCCACTCAGGGTATCCGACAAGGTGACCCGCTATCCCCGTACTTGTTCGTCTTATGTATGGAAAAGCTTGCTCACATCATTCAAGCGGCTGTTGATGATGGTACTTGGGAACCGATCTCAGTGGGGGGTGTCTAACTCTCCCACCTATTTTTCGCGGACGACTTAGTTCTTTTTTCGAAGGGGACTGCGCAACAAGCTATGGTGATCAAATCATGCCTCGATCGTTTCTGTGCTAGCTCAAGTGAAAAGGTGAATTTTGAGAAGAGCAGTGTATTATTCTCTAACTCAGTTTGTCCCCTAATGCAACAAGCTGTTAGTAATGTCTTGTCCATGCCTGTTTCCGTTGATTTCGGTAACTATCTAGGCGTACCTACTGCCATCGGCCGAATGACTAAGGATCGATATCATTTTATACTTGAAAAGATATCGAAGAAACTGACTGGATGGAAGTCTAGACATTTGTCTCTTGCAGGACGTGTAACTCTCGCCAACTCGGTTCTTTCTAATATGGCAATTTACCCAATGCAGACTAATCATGTTCCCAAATTAGTCTCTGACAGAATAGACCTGCTCACAAGGGATTTTATATGGGGATCAACTTCCGAGAGACGACGAGTCCATAATCTTGCTTGGGACACGATAGCGAGACCAAAAGCTGAAGGCGGCTTAGGAATCAGAAAAATGAGAGAGGTCAATACCACCTTGTTGGCAAAACTCGGATGGCGTACACTGCAAGAGCCCACATCTTTATGGTCACGGGCCCTTCGTGGCAAATACTGTAATGGACGGCTCGACGTCGATATGTTCAGAGCCAACCGCAATGACTTAAGAAACTGGAAGGGAGTTGTTCACGGTTCTCAGTTGCTGAAAAAAGGGCTCAGAACGAGCATCGGCAATGGCGCATCTACTATGTTCTGGCTGCACAGGTGGATCACGGACACTCCTCTTGCTGATTTGGTGGCTTCACCTCTCCCACCAACGCTCGAAGCAGCTACGGTTGCTGAAATGTGGGTGGGTAACTCATGGAATTGGCCTTTGATTCAACCCTTTATGCAGGGTGATATCCAGTTAAAATTGGCGGGTATTAGGCTTCAAAAGAGACCTGAGGCAAATGATAAACTGTACTGGGGTTTGACAGCTTCCGAGATTTCTCTTCAAAATCTGCATTGTATCTCCATCGTGACTCTCCGGTCCCGACTGCACCGTCGTCATTGTGGAGGCATATCTGGCACACTTCAGCGCAAGAAAGAACAAAGTGCTTCCTGTACTTGGCAGCCCACAATGGAATCTTGTGTAATTCTGAACGGGTCCGGCGACATATTGCTTCGAATGCGGATTGTCCTCGATGTGGTTTGGAAGAAACTCCGCTGCACGCCTTCAGAGATTGTATGGCTGTCAAAAGGGTTTGGGATGCTTTGTCCGACAACTCACTTCGCCCCGGCCTTTTACAGTACAACAAATACTGCTGAATGGATACTCATGAACGTCAAACAAAACTCAACGTGGGCTTCCTTATTCGCCATTATGGCGTGGTTCACCTGGAAGACTCGAAACAAGCTTATTTTTGACAGTATTGATCAAGTCAATACTCTGTCTACGGTAGTGGTGTCTCAACATAATCTCTACAAGGTTGCTCTTTTGGACAAGCTATCCGCCCCACCTATGACAATGCAACAACAACTCATCACAGAGAACCACTGGCGACGTCCTCCGCCCGGGTGGATAAAGCTGAATTTCGATGGAAGCTCTAGAGGAAATCCAGGTTTGTCTGGCTGGGGTGGTGTTTTCCGGGAATCTAATGGACTTTTCTTAAAAGCCTACTCTCCCGAGGATACGGATCAACACTTGCAGCAGAGCTGGACGCCATCATCATGGGACTTCGGATTGCAGCAACTGATGTCATTCCAATGCTTATTGTTGAAACATACTCCATGGAAGCACACACTTTGCAGCAGCAGAGAAGCCTCATCACGCACCCGGACTACTACTTGGTTGAAGATTGTTGGCGCCTTCTTGATGAAAACCCATGGACAGTCCGTGTTGTTCACACGGGAAGAAAGAACAATGCAATGGCGGATGTTATCGCCACGTTATCTTACAATTCCACTCCTGCTTTTTGTCTTTATGCTGCTAAATGTCTGTACGAACATGACCTGGTGTCCTCCATGGAAGGCACTGCTGATTCCTCTTAATAATATTGCATATCAGGGCTTAGCCCGTTGGATGACCAAAAAAAAATCGAAGAAACAATACTTAATTCATTAGTATATTTATATCCAATAAAACTATTAACATAAATGACTCACTCACATAAATGACTCACTCACATAACTTAAGAGCAAGATAGGGAAAAAGCGAATTTGAAATTTATCATCAAATTAATCCATTTTGAAATTTAAAACTAAAATAAAGTAAGAAATTTGAGAAGAATAGGGTTTTGTGTCTTTTGTTTTAATCCAAAGTAATGGTCGTCTTTTTGTTGGACAACTCCAACAAAAATATAAGACTCTTTAAAATGGGTTGCATCAGACATACGTGTTTAGCAAACCATTCAAATAATAAGAGAGAACAAAAGATCATTTATAAAGTTTGATCCATTTGTCAAAATCGTAATTTATATGTTAGATTAGTAGAGAAAATAAAAATAATCATCTTTTAAAAATATAAGTTTTAATTGTATAAACTTTCACACATTCAATTTTTTTATAGAGTTTAATCAATTTATATTATATAAAACTAATCAATTAGAAAGTAATATTACTAATTTGAGAAGTGTCACTAACCAATAAAAAAACAAAAACATTTAATGCAGTCTTTAATTTTCTCTCTCCGCGATTTTTATATTATAATATAGGGCTCGAAAAACCCGCGCTACGCGCGGACACTAATGGTGGTTCCAACGGCAGTGGGTGGGTTGGCGTGAGAGCGTTTTTGTTGTTTTGTTTGCTCCTAAATTGTTATTTTGTTTTGTATGTCTTGTACAATAAACACGTGTGTCAGTCCGGATTTTCTACGGCCCAACCTACATCCAAATATGTGCCCAAAGGGTAAAGCAATTTTTTATTATTATTTCACTCTTTTTAATTATAAACCCTACCCCTAAATACATCATTATAAACCTTAAACCCAGTTTTATATACCCTAAACTGTAGATTTTATTTCCTTAACTGTAAAATAAAATAATTTAGCCTTTGGGCACATACTTGGCTACAATGGCTGTAGAGGATCTCCCTTCCATGTGTGGTGGTACATATACTCACTTTTATTATTAAATAAATGACATTGTAATGTTTTTTTTCCTTTGGCGTTATTTATGGTTGGCTTTTGAATAAGAATTATTATTGGATTGGTTGAGCATATTGTGTCATGCTGTTATAAGCCCCAATTGTGTTTGTTTTAGGCCTACTTATTTATTGTTTTACTCTGCAGCAACACTTGAGAGTTTTAGTAGTGAATGGTTTTCTGTTTAATCCCCGAAATCATAGTACAAATTGAAATAACTCGTTCGTCCGGCTTCAACAGTACATTTAAAAACAAAAAACTATACATTTTTTTGAGATAGCTAAAAATCAGAATATGCAACCCAGGGAAGAGATCGAGGAGGTAAAGAATTTTAGTGTACAACTTCTCCTTGGATTAAACTGGTTTACATGAGATGCAAGTATACTTAAAGGGAAGTACTTGTGATAAGTATTTGGGTCTGCTGGATCATGGATGAAGGAAGGACGAAGATCGAGAGATGGAGATGAATATTGCCAATGCTACTTGCAGGGTTTTCTCAAGGCTCTTTACTTTTGTATTGAGAATCTACTTAGTGAAATGGAGCTTAAACATCTATCTCTGCCTGCAACAAATGAAGCAAAACCTATGTGGATTAAAAGCTTGGTGCAGTGGAGAGATGGTACAATTTAATGCCTTTTGAAGGCACGTCTATGTTGCGCAAGGTTGTGGCTGCTGGATCATGAATGAAGGAAGGATGAAGAGAGATGGAGATGAAGATTTCTTATTGAAAACTAAGCTAAACTAAACTGATAGAAATTTACAGCGGTAGTTTAAAATTCAGATGCTGCAACTTTTAATTTGAGTCAGTTGGTTTAATAAATTAATCTTGCAACAATATTGCCCAGGTGACATTATTCTGTGTATCAGTAAATGGGTGCTGAACTTCGTCATGCACCACTGCTAGCTAGCTACATGATTCAATTTTATTTTACGGAGTATTTGGTACTGGAATGATCTATGACTTGAATAAGATTTAGTCAAAAGTTGACTGCAAACATCTGTTGTAAAGGACATGTCAATTTAACAAAGGGAAACTATGTAAAAAATATCAATGGCTAAAACAAACAAAGGGCCAACGATACCAATGTATGCTGGGAAAACCTTTAAAAGCAAATATCCATCTAGAAAGAAAAAAAACTAAGAACACAGGGCGCACAACAACCCAACACCATGTTCCCAGCGATGCAAGCGATTAAACTTCAGTAGACAACCGATTCTCTTTTTCTTTCTGTTTTGAATGGGGTCATCATACGCGGTTCCTTCCCAGTGGCAGTAGCCGTGTCTTTCACTGTGTCACAATTTTCTATTCCACCAGTGTCATTTGCGGTGATTGTTGGACTGTCATCTGCGCTAACCGCTTCAACCTCGTGTTCAATTGTACCTACTACGAAGGTGTAAAAATGTATCCATATACAATCCATAAATATATAAATAATAGGGTAATCGAAGGTTGTACTTGTTTGAGTGCTTGCTGATCGCAATAGTTGTGTCTTCAGTTATGTCGTCATCTTCTAGTCCCTCGGTGTAATTTGTGATAACCGTTGGATTGTCATCTTCAATAGCCTTTTCATAAAACCCACTTGATTTCACAACTAAATTTCATAAATATCCCAACAAAATTAAGAACAATATACAAACCTGTAAGCAAATTTCGCAGGTAGTGTTCCCCTTCTCAAATATACATCCAATACTACATCTTATCTTTTTTAGTTAATTAATAATGCTATAAATCATGGTCTACACACGATATGTCATTCTCACAGTCTAGGATAATATTTTATTAACTATACAATATGACAAATACAATTAGCAAGATCATTTAAGGATTTGTAACAACATTACGTTATTTCCTCCGTATTCTTCATATAATTGTTCATTCATTGGTTGGAAGCATACGTTACTTAGTATATGAGTTCATAAGAGAGCATAAGGACTTTCACATATGTATTGCCCTCTAGTTGGATGAAGTGAGTATGACTCGTGTACAGTTGAAAGGTGGGCTTAGCCGGGCGGACTGTGAAATCCTTCAAGATGCGACACAGTGGATGGAACCTCCCTAGCAAACAACAGAGAGATGGAAATGAGGAGAGAGACGATTAACATTTATACGAAATAGGGGAAAAGATATACCTGGATGTCAGAGAGCAGGAAGTCGATGCTCATGTAGTTGTTGTTGAAACTTGCAATCCATTTGTGACAAACCAAAACCTTAATCGCACACTTCATACCTTGAGACAATTCAGATAGGGGGACGACAATCTCCGGAACACCGCTCGAAGAAGTGGATGCAATCGCCTTCTCCCCGAGCCTCTTCAAAGGGGATGGAGCACCGGAGGACGCAGCGGAAGCGTTAGAAGCCATTGGATGAATGGATAGTTGTTGGAGTTCAGCCGGCTAATGAGGAGAGAGTAGTCTATCTGTGACATTCCAATGCAGCGGTTTCATTGAATTAAAGAGGGAGCAATCCCTGTAACGTCGATCCCCTCCATCAATGTGTGTTTGAATTGCATATTTGAGATCAAACGTTACGAAATCAGGAATTAAAGAGGGTGAGAAGAAAATCCCGAATTGAAGAGGGTGAGGAGAAGAAGAAGGAGAAGCCTTTGATTTCGGTCGACGTGAATAATCGGAGGTGCCCTAGGATATGGAATTGGGCCTAATCAGTTATTGGGCCATATTATGTTTCATTAGTTAGCCCATTTGTTTTGGAGTGGAGTGGAATAAAATCTGAAAGGGAATTTAATGTTGTGTTTAATTTGCCTCACCCCCTAATTTTATAGTATACTAGGGCTCGAACAGCCCGCGCTACGCGCGGGCACTAAATGTGGTTCCAACGGCAGTGGGTGGATTGTCGTGAGAGCGTTTTTGGTTGTTTTGTTTGTTCTTAAATCTCAAAATTGAATTATTAATTTATAAACGTGGTTACATAAAGTTGGATGGAAGGCGAGAAATAAATTGCGCTCACGCACCTTTCTGAATACAAAAACCCAATTTGTGAAAGATAAATGTATCGCATTGTTAGAGTGACTAATAGAAAGAGTCTTTTTAATATTTTGTTTTGTATGTATTGTATTCAACATGTGTGGTGGTACATATACTCACTTTTTTTTATTAAATAAATGACATTGTAATGTTTTTTTTTCTTTGGCGTTTTTTATGGTGGGCTTTTGAATAAGATATAATTTTGGATTGTGTCATGCAGTTATAAGGCCCGCTTGTGTTTGTTTTAGGCCTTATTATTTATTATTTTGTGAAGGTAAGTCTTTTGGGTCCAATACTTTTAATGGGATGAGATTGCGAGTTTCTACACTTTCCAACTAAAGTTTAGTAAAATACACCTACCTCACTGTCTTCCCCACTCCCAGCTTACTTTTCAGATCTTGTTCATCAATATACTGTGAGAACGATAATACCCAAATTACCGCAGTAGAGCTCTCCATCTCCTTCAAGAACGGAAATTGGTTCACCGGAACCCTATATTACGGCTGGCCCTCCGACAACACTAAAGCTCGTTCGTCTGATTTCTGCTCGTCTTTAGCTAGTAGCTTTCAGTGTGTTGTATTTGAAGTTCTGCAATAATACCGGAGATGGAAGTGTGAGTATAATCTTCTCTGTAGCTTGATATTGAGTTTTGTTGTTTGATTCTAATTTTGCTGTTTGATTTTAATTTGTTCTGTGGTTTGTAATTTCCGTGTGAAGTCAAGGATTTAGACTTTTTTAGGCTTTTAAAGTGTGACATCTTATAATGGAAATCTTAGTTATTTGTTTACTGTGAAGCAACACCTGGGAATATTAGTAGTGATTGGTTTTCTGTTTGATCCTCGAAATGAAAGCACAAATTGAAAGAACTCGTTCTTCCGGCTTCAACAACACATCTGAAAAAGATAAGTAATAATTTTGTTTTCTACCGCTCCTCTTCTACATCCTGATGTTGCGTAACCTTTGCAACATATACCCACAATTACAGGACCCAGCCCTACTTAACACCAAATGTGAACTTCCCATGAGCCTTCCTTGCCAGATGTCATACACTATTATTCTAAAAATCTAACTTTGATAATTTGCAAGATTAGCATATTGATTAGTTAGTGTAATAGATTAGCAAGAATGAGAGAATATTTAGGCTTAATAAATTGAAGGGGAACACTAAGTAGGTATGTAGCTTAAGGCACGGGGGAGGCAATGAATCGAATCCTTATTACTTGTATGACATCAAATCCTTCAAATAAGTATATATATATATATGCTATTGTTGCTTTATTTAATACGTTGATTATTATTGGGAATTATGTTGATAGTTGAATTATTGGTGTTAATGTATTTCTTAGGGCGTTGGCAGTTTATTAGTGTGTTAATAGTTTAATGATTGGTGTAGACAATGTTTTTAGTGTGTTCAGAGTTTGTTAACAACAATAATATGGTGTAGAAATGATTGTTGTGTTTGTCTTCCCCTTCATCGCAATAGGTGAGTTTTTGTTTACTGGATAATTCAGGTTAGAAACTTCGATTGAGTGGCTATGTAGAGATTTGTGGTTGCCCATGTCGATTGGCGGGGCACTTGCCTTGATGCTTGGTTAATTTGACTGTTGGGATTGATTTTTTGTTTTTGGGCGAATTCCATGGAGCTTTTATATGCTGCTTCGTGTTTTTTTTTGTGAGAGAGTGCACTGGGACGATTACATTTAATTGTTGCATCCTATTTTGACAAAGAAGCATATTATTCGTTTATTAAGCAATGTTTTTGGGGTCCGTGTAGGCGTACAATCCCGTATCGATATGCAGGTGAATCATTTGGAGGTCTCCTTGTATTGCTATGTGTGGGTACTCTGTGTTGCTGATGCTTGTGTTTGCTCGCCACCCTACATATATTTGGTTGTTAGTTTGTGTCGTTAGAATAAAAGTAATGTTTTTTTTGGGTGCAGATTTGTACCTCCATCTGTCCCGATAGGTTGTTAAATGCTTCTTTGAAAACGATATTCCTGGTGTGGTTCTTTGGTTCCTTGTCGCCTTGGATGAGTAGGATTTTCAGGCCCATTGGATCAGTTACTCGGGATATCGCCACATACAGTTGGCCATGGCAGAAAACTGGTTTAGGCAAATAGAGGCCTACATGCTTGAGTGATTGACCCTGACTTTTATTTATTGTCATTGCGAAGCAGGGTTTGAGAGGGAATTGGCGTCTTTTCATGACGAACGGCCATTTAGACTGTGATGAGCTTAGGGTAATCCTTGGAATGAACACCTTGTTCCCTAAGCATGTGCCTGTTATGATTTGAGCTTCAACGATCCAGATGCCCAGTTTTGTAATTATGAGGCGTGTACCGTTACAGAGTCCTTGGGTTGGATTGACATTTCGAAGCAGCATCACCGGTAGACCGACTTTCAGCTTTAATATATGTGGGGGTATTCCTGAAATAAACGATGTGGTTGTGTGATTGGAAAGCAAATACTGTAGTGATCATATGTGTGTTGGGGAGAAGAGCGGTACCTGGGAAATCAAGAGTATTGAGAAATTCAGTTGGGTAGAGATCTCCTTGAGAGGCAACGTCTGTCGATGCGAGGCACACCTCGTCAGAGCTTTTGTAAATATTCATTTTCCCACTGAGCTTGTCAAACATATACTCATTTATTTCGTCTGCATCTGCATTGAGTGGAGTCAGTATTGCTCGCTCTTGTAGGTATGTGAGGTTGTTTTTGTTGTCACTGAATTTTGGGAACACTTGTTCCACCAGTTGTTGAACCGGGGCATTTCCTGGAGGTACTATATACTGCTCGGGTATCTCAATCCATGATGGCTCATCCTCTCCATCCAATGAAATCGCTGTTGCAGCCCCATCGCCGATTTCTTGGATCCATCGATTGAATTGTTGTTTGGTTGAATCAATTCCCCCATCTGTTTGTTGCTCATTCACCCGCATACTTTTGGTTAGTTTTAACACCTGGCAATGTTCCCAAAGTGGGGAGTTGTTGATACAAGCTTGCACAATTTCCTGCCTCCTCCCCTTAGTTATCACGGGCAAAATTTGGCGGAAGTCACCTCCTAGAAGCATTGGGATCCCCCCGAATAGCCTCTTCCGGTTGCTGTTCTGTTTTATGCCTAAGATATCTTGAAGCGTCCTGTTCAACGCCTCGAAGGCATTCCGGTGGGTCATTGGTGCTTCGTCCCAAATGATGAGCTTCACTTCTTGCAATAATTTTGCCATATGTGAATTTTGTGTAATGGAACATGTGCTGTTTTCCAACACATCTATCGGGATCAAAAATCTGCTATGTGTTGTTCGTCCGCCCGGCAGCAGAAGGGCCGCTATCCCTGCATTCATATTTTTTTTCATGAGCTATCTTCTTTGGGCGTTATATCATGGAAGGTGAATCGCAAGACAAAAATAGGTGGATAGGAGGTTTAGGTATAACCTGATGACGCAACTGCGAGAACAATGTTTTTTTCGGCACGTATGCGTGCCATTATTGTTTTGTACAGGTATGTCTTCCCCGTTCCTCCTGCTCCGTATATGAAGAAGAACTCACCAGTTTGGTGCTCAACAGCGTGAATGACCTTTGTGTATATCTGCAGCTGTTCTGAGTTAAGGGAGTTTAGCAAGGTAGCATGGAGATCTTCCATCTCCGATATATTATAAGTGAGTTCCTCTCGTATTAATCGGTTGTCGACATCTGTCAACAATTGAACGTCAGGAGTTGGGAGGTCAGGATAGTCTGCCAACGATTTCCCATTCCGCGACAGTTTTTCTTCCAGATCCAGCAAGCAGTAGTTCTTGATCTGGTTTTCAGATAGGTGAAGATTTGGGCATTTGAATAGTGTTCTCTTGTTGTGTAGAATGTCGGCTGATAGAACTTCCCAAATTGTATCCCACAGTTTTTTTGGGCTAGCGACATCGCAAAAAATCAAAATGGTCACGAACAGCTCCCGCAACTGCCCACCAGTAGCCCACAGTTCTGCTTCCTTAATTGCGTCTATCCACTCGTTGTCTTCATTTAGCAAGCCTAAAGCGTAGCAGGCTTCTCTAAAAGTATTATGATTCCTGTCGTTGACTCTCCTGATGTCTTCAAAACTCCTAGGTCCCTTAACCACATTCAGCAACATGCGCAAATAGTACCTTTCTCCTGCAGCTGGGTGACTGTACACGATTCGTCCAACCGGTTTGGTGTGATCTAGACGTGGAGTCCATTGTTTGGTGTTTGCTCTCCACACATAATATGCAGGTAGCTCTGCGTATGTGTATTGCCTTGCGTTCAAATCCACTGTGTTCAACATAAACCATGCAGTGAAAATGCTCTGTTTGATTGTAGGCATCTTGACAACCATCTTCAGTTTCTCAGAGTCATTCAACGTCACTGAATTGGCATCAGGTAAATGGAAGGACAGTCGAATGACAGCTGGCCGTCGGCGATGGATATGGAAACCATAAATCCGCCAAGCTGCTTCGCACGCAGATAAGTACCGACACTCCAAATATTGTTTGACTTCATCAATCACTTTTGGTTGTTCGGACTGTGCTTGGTCAGTACCGCTCTTCTCGTGTGTAATTATCATTGTTGCTCGGTCTGGTCCTTTTGTTATGTACTTGAAAAGGTACTTTATGGCTCTTGACCGGTTGCACCATTCAACATTGATGTGAGAGCTATATTTGATCAGCAAATAGCGGTTGTAGGGTACAACATGTCGGTTGTCAAGCTCAGCCCCTCTTTTATTGACCACTATTCCGTTGTTCCTGCGCTTGTATACAGGGAAACCTTCTTGATCAATTGTTATTTCTGCATAAAACAGCTTTGGATAGTGCTTGTTGCATTGCCCAGTTTTCATTCATGGTAGGTCTGTGTACTTCCCACCACAGGGTCCATGGATCATGTGCTCCTTGACCAAGTTGTGGGTCATGGGGTCTGATGTGGGGCATGGGAGCTCCGCAGAAATGAATTCGTCTATGTCAGTTCCTGTAGTAACCTTGTTCCCTTCTTTGAGCCATAATAGAATGTGAGCATGGGGCAGACCCCTTTTTTGGAATTCAATAGTGTAGACAGCTGCATGGTTGAAAACAAAGGCAGGGGGAAAAACTGGTCAGGTTGTATACAATAATAGAAAGCACAATTATTTATTTCAATCGCACAAGACAATGTGTTCTAATTTGCATGTGTTTCGTATATTGTTGTGTGTAGATTATGTTGGATATCATATTGAAAACATAGGTCAAGGGTGGATCTCTACTCTTGGTTGATATTTGGGATTTTCAAGTGACCAACTTCCTTGCATCCAAACTCCGGGAATAAAGTGTGCTGAATTTTCATTTTTTCATACTGCAGCATAACCTTTTCATATACAAATTTTTCATTAAACAATTTACTGAATATGAAAGTATTAAACATTCTTTTTTTCTTGTGATCTTTCCAGTTTACTGTTGTTTATATGTTGGTGGCAGGTGTGGACAATAATGAAACACTTAAGGTATCTAGAAGTGGTGGAGCCGATCCCGATGGCTATGACCCTGGTGATCTTTATGTTACTATCAAGGTTCTCTCTGGAATATTTCCCCCCTTTTTGGTTTACACAGAAGTTGAATTATATGTTGAAATTATGAAAATAACAGGATTTCATTACACATGAAGGATGATCCAGTATTTCGTAGAGAAGGCTCAAGCATTCACGTTGATGTTGTTATTAGTATTACGCAGGTTTAGTTTCCTGGTATAGTTGGCTGAGTTTGCTAACCTTTCTATAAGGAACTAATTTACAAACCATAAACTCAGCTTGGTCATTTCCTGTAGCAAACATTGCAGTTTACTGACACTGTCACCAGTGGATCTCTGCACTCGGTAAGTATTGGTTTTATAAGATATTTTTGGCCTACATTCCATTCTGCATGTGTATGAATTACTTTTAGTTGTGCATATTATTTAGTATGTGGCATGTGCATTGAACATTTAATCCGGTTTGTCACAAATAAGATTTAGCGTAAAATTAGATGCAATAGTTTTGTGATGTTGAATTGGTATACCTGCATTTGTTGGCCCAAAGATCTCGTTGTGTTGTAAATCCTCCATCAGTTGGTCTAACTTGATCTTGAAAATTTTAGACATTATATCTGGCCGGTCGTTTGAAGTCTGCCCACTCACTTCTGCTAACATCTCATCGATGTCTGGCCATTTAGGATTGGCCGTAAAAGTTATGAATAGGGAAGGGTTGCCGTAGGCCCGACATAGAGCCATAGCATCTTGGTAGTTTTGTATCATATATCGTGGGCTACCAGTAAATGAGGCTGGAAGAACTATCCGTCTGCCAATAGATATTGCTTCTGTGTCTCCCTTAGAAATTGCATCACATATGTTGTTATAGAGTTCTGACCTTAGTTTTCCTTGACTCTGAGCCACATACCGCAGTCTCTCCTCCTCTATTGCTGTGTATGCGTCTACAATGTACTGGTGATATAACCGACCTCCTCTTATTAAAGTTGAAGCTTCATTGCATCTTTGTTGCATCCTAGATGCGTAGTACTCTTTCATCGTCACACAATTCCTTATGGTTTCCCTTCTGCCGGCATTGGAACCATATGCAGTATATAAATGATAGCCGTCTTCCCCATATGGAAAGAGTAGAGGGTATTGTAGGGGCATGTAAAGAGGGTGCAATTCAGATATTTTCCTTAACACTCCTGCCTTGCTTTGTATGCAGATATCTCTTTTTTTTTTGCTTTGGCCAAAGTCTCCACCCACCAGACCTGTAATTTCAGATACGGTTGGAAGGTTATGCTGTCTCTTGTCAGGTGCCCTTTCTTCAAGTAACTTTAGGGTGAATTCCATTGTGTTGTTAGCATGTGCCCATTCTCGTGCTTTTCTGAATTCTTTTGCAACAACACTGTTGGTGTCTAACATGTGTCCCAATTCTTGCACTAATCCTGCATCAACATCATCATTTTGCAGGTTCATACATCCCATTCTGTTGTGCACCTCATTCTCGGTGTCCCAAAAATACAGTTGTGCATACTTTGGAGGAGTGCCCTGCTCGGGAATAAGTGAACCTATACGGTGGTAGTTCTGTCCTGATATTCTGAATGTGTACGGGCCGCGAGAGTTGTTTATCTTGTCATCAATCCTAGCTCTGAATGAAGTGAAGCTGAACATACTGTTGTATATGCGGATTTTTTGACGGAATGACACAGCGTCTAGAGTGTTACTGTTGAGCAGATGGTGTAGTGGTTCAGGTGCTTGCCGAAGCATAGGCAGGCTGACCTTACCCTCTTGGCAACAGGTGTTTGATGCCAATTTTTCATTTGTTGAATTTTTGGTCTTCTCCTCTTTCCACATGGTAGCATTGCAATAAAAACATTTGTATGCCGGAAACCCCAACTTGGAGTAGGTAACATGCACATCTGCATAAGAGGGAAAATTGAGTTAATGGTGCAGCTGGTGATTGAAAACCTTGTAGTACACGCCTTTCTTACTTCGGGAACGCATTGTTGCGTAACACGTTCGTGGGCGTGCAGGTGGAGGGTTGGGCGACGCATCTGCAGAGTAATGCAATTGAAGCTGTTAGTGTTGCAGATTACGCCCTGTATGGTACTTAGTATGGGTTACTCTTGTCACTCATGTCAGGTGTCACATTATTTGTATCTTAATTATTAATATAAGTTATGTAGGATACAACAAAGGTATGTTAGTGCTACCGAACAAATCTTTTTTGTTAATCTTTTTATATTAGGTGTTAATGATGTGGAGTTTATCGAATTGCATGCAGAAGTTCATGTTGATCTTCTAGAGGAGAATAACTATTTTCCTTTTATAATTGCAGGTGTTAGTGAGGTAGTGTACTCACTATTGGGTCCATTCGTGTGACTTTCGCCTCGAATGCACTGAGAACGGGCCCGTGATGATGTGGCCTCTTCTTGGATATTGTGAGTGCGGTTTTGAGCATGTGTTGCTGCAACCGAGGCCAGGAAGTGTAAGCGTATATGGAGTTTCAGTCATGGATCAATCTCATGTAGACTTTCATCTACTAATTTGTTTTGTTTATTAACGCTTAATTAACATAAGTGAAAGTGTCTTGTAGTACTCACCGTTGTGTTCTGATAACGCAGCCTCCACATGGGCGCTTTGAGAGCGAGAAGCTGGGGTTGCTTCTGCATCTAGTGCAACCAGCCGAAGACCACAATACGGTTGGGTGCGCCCATCAGCTAGCGTAATTGGAGTGCTAGAAAACAGAATATCAAAACCTATTTGGCATGGAAACAAAGTGTTAAAATGTACCATACTATATGTTTCCATATGAACATATCATCAACCCAATCTTGACAAACTATTGAGGCGCTTAAGTATAAATGCATGCCTAAAGGAGAGCGATTGTCACTCTTTCTCTTCTCCATGCAGTCAAAAGAATTGTAGTGTACAACTTCTACTTGGATTAAACTGGTTTACATGGGATGCAAGGTATGGCGAGGTGTTGTGTATTGTTTATGGATTTGTGGAGGTATTTAGTGGCAGTGTACCCGGTATATGATTCAGCCGATTGAAGTGGAAGAGGTAGAATAATTGCTTGTAACTGGTTTTTTTGAATTTTGTGTATTTAAGTGAACGATTCTATATGGAGCCGATTGAAGTGGAGGAGGTAGAATAATTGCTTGTAACTGGTTTTTTTGAATTTTGTGTATTTAAGTGAACGATTCTATATGGAGCCCATTGAAGTGGAGGAGGTAGAATAATTGCTTGTAACTCTTTTTTTTGAATTTTGTGTATTTAAGTGAACGATTCTATATGGAGTTAACGTATATGAATAGAATATTTGTCATTGGTATCTTTTTTTATTGGAATGTAGAGTACTGACATTATGTAGAGTAATACTGGATTAACTTATAATTTGTTTGTTTGTAAGATTTTGTGCTCGTATTATTGCCCATTATTAAAGACATTATGTAGAGCACTGACAGCATGAAAAACAAAGACGTTAAAATGTTGTGTACAATTATACCCAAGCAGGAAGATTTCCATCCAAACCTTCCATTACTCTCTCACTGAACACCAACGATGTTGTTGCGTGGTCGTTCCATTCTCTGCTTAGCTGGTTCAAATAAAGAAATCCCGCAAACCCATTAAAAGGGAACCTTAAACCAGAATCGACCATCCTATGACAAATATAACATAATAAGTTCATTTGTATTTCACATGACAAATAAGTTCATTAAATGCAGTTCATTAAATAAGTTCATAATTTAAATGCAGTGCAGAATCGAAAAGAAGTTCTTTGAAGCAACACAGCATGCGGCAACGAAACAATTTAACAAAGGGAAACCATGTAGAAAATACCCATGGCTAAAACAAACAAAGGGCTAGCGATATCAATGTATGCTGGAAAAACTGTTAAAAGCAAATAACCATATAGAAAGAAAAAAAACTAAGAACACAAGGCGCACAAGAACCCAACACCACGTTCCCAGCAATGCAAGCCATTAAACTTCAGTAGAGAGCCGATTCTTTCTCTTTCTTTCTGTTTTGGATGGGGTCATCATATGTGGTTCCTTCTCAGGCACGATCAAAGTCCTGCATAAAACATACAATGTTCAATGAAGCGTTGAACCTATTCCGAAGGTGTAAAAAGGTATCCATAGTTCATAAATAATATAAATAATAGGTAATTGAAGGTCATACTTGTCTGAGTACTTCATGTTCGCAGTAGCCGCGTCTTTCATTGTGTCACCATTTTCTATTCCCCCAGTGTCATTTGCGGTGATTGTCGGCCTGTCATCTTCCGTAACCGCTTCGACCTCGTGTTCAGGGGCAACGATGTTTCTGCAGAAAACAAACATAATACAATGAAGTGTTGTACCTACTACAAAGGTGTAAAAATGCATCCATAAACAATCCATAAATATATAAATAATAAGTGGGGAATCAAAGGTTGTACTTGTCTGAGTGCTTGCTGATCGCATTAGTTGTGTCTTTGAGTGTGTCTTCAGTTGTGTCGCCATCTTCTAGTCCCCCAGTGCCCTTTGTGGTGACCGTTTCACTATCATTTTCAATAGCCTTTTCGACCTCGTGGTCAGGAGAAGGCGTTGTTGGCGGTACTATCCTACTCACGGTGAAGCTCTCATACTCGGCATGAGGGAAATATGTGTGACTCTTGAGCTCAAATGTGTGTGTTGAATCAATTAGTTGTTTGAGGATATATGGGTACACCATTTCTTCGGGATCATCCTGCAGGGGAAGATAAGGATTAGTAATGTGGGGCAACAAAAAACAAATAGGAAAGGGATGGAAATATACACTAATTTCTGTCATAAGATGGTCAATCTTCTTATTCACTAACTCCTCAGCTATGTCGTCAAACACTGTGACTACAAGTGGTGAGGTGTCGTCCGACACAGCCAAGTTCAGCTGGTACCGTGTTTGGGGGAATTCCACTGTCTTCTCACATGACTGACACCACATATGACCGTCTAGAAACGTCATGCCTTTTTTGCACGTCCCAAATCCACATGAAACATAGTACCAACTGCCTTCGAGGAGTATATCATTGATCGTGAGAGTGCAGTTGAATGTAACAGAATCCTTGCTCTTCAAATCTTTTTGCTCCCGGCCTAGTGTGAGCAGCTCCATTAGAGTTCCGTTCCTTGCACTGTTAACTTGTTGCGCAGTGGCACAGATTGGTCCAACATCATCCCTGAACACAACATTGTATGCGAAGGATCAATGAGCAATTAAGTAATTGTGACTTGGGAAATGCATCTACAACTAAAAGTCATTTAAGACTCACCCAAGGGACTGCCTAAAGGAGAGCACTTCAGGCACATCATCGTTGTCGTAGAAAGAAGTGGCGGTTGTGATCGAGAGAAAGAGTTCACCTGTGGAGTAGACCAGGGAAAATATTAATATTAAGTCGACTCATAATGTTTAGCAAGTGGGCGATCAAGACAAAAGGATAACATGGTACCTTGGTATTCCCTAACATTCATGGAGGTAAACACGGCCACATATGGTGCAATGGTTTTTCCATGCTGCTTGGAAAAAGTGTTGCAGATGCCCCCCCACAACTTGATCTTGAGCCTAAACCCTCTGCGCATGTGTAATTAAAGGGAATTAATAGATTGTAGGGAGAAGAGGCGGGATGGTAGGGAGATAGACCACCTTTCATTAATGATGAACAACTCTAGTAGAAGTGAACCGGTTGAGGTGGGCCTGATGCTTCCAACATTTACAACACAACCGACAACATCTGCAATAGCTTTCGGTTACAATATATGTCGGCGGTGGCATAAGGAAATCAGTTTAGAGTATGTCGTACCAAGCAGGAATTTCGAACCGTTAAGGGCCACATCCTCTAATTGGGTTACTTGGATGCCATTACGATCAAAGCCATCATCACCATCCTCGACAACCTTCAAAATAAGAAAAATGATAGAATTTCAACATATTTGGCACATGTTAACCAAAAAACTGCGTAGATGGCACTATAAAAAACACCCAACACCCAGAGTATAACAATGACAACAACCAACACTTTCAACAAAGAAGCATTCTCTTATATTATTTTGCTTGCACCATTATTAACTATACATAACCAAAGAGTTGGAAAGCATTTTTTATCATTATGATTTAGCTTGCTGTTTGTTGGTATTTTGCAACTGGCTGACACGTTAAGTTTCAAGCAAGGTATATGAGAACTCCAACAACTAAGTTGACTGTTCAAGAGGATAAAAATTGGATCCAGGGGTACTACATAATATGTCAAATACAATTAGCTATGCAATAACTCATGACATGTTAATTACGGAGGCTGGATACTTGGGGAGGAAGTAGTGGAGCAATGTATGATGTAGATATAATATATCAAATTACTCATGATATAAGTTTTTAAAGGTGAAGCTGGATATTTGGGGAGGAAGTAGTGGAGCAACAGTATATATTTTACTCACATTTCAACCATTTCAGAACGTACAACAAAATATTTGTTACAGTATGCAACTGAATAAAATGTGTGGCAGAAACTTTTAGGGTCAGGTTCATGAGAATCTCGAGCTTTCAAATATATGTGTCTATTCCATTTAAAAAAAATGATTCAGACTGATCCGAGTTTGATTCTTCAAATAATTTTATATGAGTGCATAAGGGAGTAGAAGGACCTTCACATATGTATTGCCCTCTAGTTGGATGAAGTGAGTATGGCTCTTGTACAGTCGGAAGGTGGCCTTAGCAGGGCGGACTGTGAAATCCTTCAAGATGCAGATGTTTCCCACCTCTAGTTTAGTATTGAAACAATGGGAAATTGCCGAGCGGGCAACACAGTGGATGGAACCTCCCTAGCAAACAACTTTCATGATGTCAGTGCTCTACATAATGTCTTTAATAATGGGCAATAATACGAGCACAAAATCTTACAAACAAACAAATTATAAGTTAATCCAGTATTACTCTACATAATGTCAGTACTCTACATTCCAATCAAAAAAGATACCAATAAAACCTACCAAAATAAGATATTGACAAATAAATGATAACTTAATCCAGTATTACTCAGCATTGAAAACATATACTCATTTATTTCGTCTGCATCTGCATTGAGTGGAGTCAGTATTGCTCGCTCTTGTAGGTATGTGAGGTTGTTTTTGTTGTCACTGAATTTTGGGAACACTTGTTCCACCAGTTGTTGAACCGGGGCATTTCCTGGAGGTACTATATACTGCTCGGGTATCTCAATCCATGATGGCTCATCCTCTCCATCCAATGAAATCGCTGTTGCAGCCCCATCGCCGATTTCTTGGATCCATCGATTGAATTTGTCAAAATAAGATATTGACAAATAAATGATAACTTAATCCAGTATTACTCAGCATTGAAAACATGGTCCTCCTAATATATTTCATTATGACCATTACCAAATCAAGGAGACCATAGATTTCCAATCCGTTTATTTGAAGTTCAAATCATACATGGCTATTAAGCTTGCCGAGCTTACATGGTTACTATAATAGGGAAAAAAATATACCTGGATGTCAGAGAGCAGGAAATCGGTGCTCATGTAGTTTCCGTTGAAGCTTGCAATCCATTTGCGACAAACCATAACCTTAATCGCAGACTTCATACCTTGAGACAATTCAGATAGGGGGACGACAATTTCCGGAACACCGCTCGAAGACGGGGATGCAGTGACCTTTTTCCTGAGCCTCTTCAAAGGAGATGGAGCACTGGAGGACGCAGCGGAAGCCATTGGATGCAGGGGTAGTGGTTGGAGTTCAGCGGGCTAATTTTGAAGAGAGTAACCTATATGGCAGGGGTTTCGGTGAATTTAAGAGAGAGCAATCCGTGTAACGGCGCTCCCCCTCCATCAATGGGTGCTTGAATTGCATATGCGAGATCAACCGTTACGAATCGGGAATTGAAGACGGTGAGGAGAAAATCGTGGGAATTGAAGACGATGAGGAGAAAATTGGGGGAATTGAAGACGGTGAAGATTGAATGGGGACTCGGTGAGGATTGAACGTGAGAATTGAAACCGTTCAATATGATTTTGACGAAGAGGGCTGCATAAGGAGTTGACTAATGAGGATTGAACGTGAAAAATGAGATGCCCTAACTGTATAGAATAAGGAATTGGGCCTTATTGGGCCTAATTAAATGGTGTGTTTAATTTGAAGCACACCCCTAATTTTATAATAGATTAAGATTAGGATAGGATTAGGATATTAGGATTAGGATTAGGATAGGATTAGGATTAGGATTAGGATAGGATAGGATATTAGGATTAGGATAGGATATTAGATAGATTAGATTAGATTGGTAATCCATGAATGAGGTGAGAAGACAGGATTAAAGGATGTCGAGATTTTAGTGTATTTGAAGAACGGGTTTGTTGAACGAAATAAAAAGGATTAAAGTGTATTTATAGCCGAAATTCACATCGTAATCGTACCTGTAGGCGGATTTCCTAATGATAATTTGGCGGGGGGTTCTATTGCAGATCGACTTGTCTACAATAGAGTTTGTATCTAACTCTATGCCTAAACTAGGCCCTACCCCCTTAAATAAATCAAGAAACCCCAAACTATCCTTTACACCTATTAAAATAATATTAAATTTTTTTTCCCCTTGTTTGACGAAAAGAATAGAATCCAATTTGATTCTATTGACGGTTAATTGTGTACTTTGCCGCTTTTTATTCATACGGTCATGTGTGTAATCTGGTCATTCATGAGATACAACTTTTGTCACCTTTCAATAATTACCCCGTCAATTTTATTGTTGCCGTGAGACAATGACTTGAGATTATCATTAGTACTCCCTCCGTCTCATATTGTAGATCACGTTTTTCATTTTGGGCGTCCTAAAATATAGATTCTACTTTCCTTTTTATCTTTTGTCTTATTATCAATATCACATCAATCTACACTCTATTTCCTCCTTTTTACATTAAAACTCACACCAATTCACTTTTTTATCTTCTCTTTCATACATAAAAATCCACACTCACTCACAATCTCTCTCCTCTCCACTTTTCTTTCTCCCTTCCTTAATTTACCGAATAATATGGGACGGTTAGTAAGACCCAAAATTTCCACTAATCCATTTTATTAGAAAGTGCTTCATTTATACTCAATAGTAAAGTATTATTTGATATTATAATGTTTAATGTGATCTTAAATCTGAAGATGTAATGTCACTTTTGAAAAATAATACCGAATAATAGTTTATCCTTTATAATTCAAACAAATCTTTACATTTATGGGATCTTATATTATTATCTTATATTGTATTAAGTTGTTACAAAGCCTTGTTCAAAATACATCATTTGAAGCTTATTTGACACTCAATGTAAAATAGATTAGTTTCTTCAATTAAAATAGAACAAGGGTAGAAACTATAGGGTGTGTGTGGTCGGTTAACCGTTATTCAGTTAATCAAATATTTGGTTAGTGATTTTTAATAACCATTACCTAACCGTCCGCCCGGTTAGGTAATGGTCACAACAAAAGCAAAACTAAGAGTTTGATTGTCACAACAAAACAAAACAATGCTGCAAACATAATCAAGAGAGGTCATCATACCTCAGTACATGAATTTTGGGTATAATATTACATAGAAATTTATACTATATCTATTACAAGTTCTCAATAATATTTCGACCAAAATAAGACCAATTTGAGACAATTTATTACACTATTTCCATACCACTAAACTATCATAGTTGGTCATATTGTTCTCTATTAAAAAATATATATATTATATATTCGGTTAATTAAATTAACCCCAAATACAATTTAATTAACCATTTTCTTACCGTTTAACCGTAAATAATATCACTCGGTTAATTATATTTAAAAATTTAATTTTTCGTACGTTTAACCTTAAAACGGTCGATTTTCCGATATTTTAATTCGTTTTTTAGGTTTAAGTTTTTTATGTCCATCCGTCCACCCACGTTAATGAGCCCAATATTTTCGTTTTTAAGTTTATAATTTTTGAGTCATTTGTTTGGGCCAAATTTGAATAACGCTATAGAGGCCCATCTTTCTGTTGTTTTGTTTTACTGGACTCATTTTGCTGAATGACATTGTTGGGCTTTGTTGAGTCCATGTATGAAACATAAAATTATATTTTTGATTGATAATAACAAAAATTTGTGAAAGTATCACGAGAAAATAAATTAATAATAACAAACTTAAATATATTTTGAAAATTGTGTTTTAAATAAAGGTGTATGCCTTAAAGTATAAACTCATCATGCATCAAATAATAGACAACTTTAGCAAATATTACAGGGTGTACTGGCATTCAAATGAAAAGAATGGGTTCAAATTTTTATATAAGCAAAATGTTAATATACTATAGTCTTATGAACATGGTAAATTTATAAAAAGAGAACGGTCCAAAACACTGCAACGTAACGGTAACAATCCGCTCTTCAAAATTTGAAATGTAATGGCATAATCCGTAATTACTCCGACATCCAAGCCTCTTTTTGTAACCTACTGCTTCCTCCACTTCTCAGATATATAAAGGCTGCTCGTTCCCTTACATTCTCGTCTCATTCTCTTCGCTTTTCCTTTCCCCCAATTCATACGCTCCTTCATTTTAGGGTTTATTGTTGCGTAATTTGAGATTCGGAGATGTCTCTAAGGCCTAATGCAAGGACTGATGTTCGCCGGAGCCGGTACAAGGTCGCCGTCGATGCGGACGAAGGCCGGAGAAGAAGAGAGGACAATATGGTGGAGATTCGCAAGAATAGGAGGGAGGAAAGCTTGCAGAAGAAGCGCAGAGAAGGTGCATCTGCTCAGCAGTTTTCGTCTTCTGTTCCTGCCGCTTCTGGTCAAGAGAAAAAGGTTTCGATCTTGTTTTGGTTACTTTAGGGTTTAAGTAGTTGGAATTTGAAATTGATTGACTGGATCCGTTTGTTTTTGTTGTTGTTTAGATGGAGAGCATTCCGGCTTTGGTGGCAAGTGTTCTTTCGATTGATCCTGTTGCTCAACTCGAGGCCACCAGGCAATTCCGGAAGCTACTGTCTATAGGTACTTGATTGATGTCTTGATCCAAGATTTAACTATAGTTTGAAACATTAATCTGAAATGGTGAGAATTAACTATATCTAGATTACTAGATAGCAAGATCAGATAAACTGAACTAGGAATTTGGAATCATGTAGTTTGTGGAGGAAATGGATATATTTTTCAATCTTGTTTGTAGCTTCCACGTGAAGAAGATCTCTGTATAATTTTGTAGTTTAAAAAATTTATCTGAAATGGTGGAATGAACTATATACCTAGATAGTTTTTGCAGGAAATGGATATATTTTTCTATCTTGCTTGAAGCAGCTATGTGTCTTCGCTACATACTTGTAGAAACAGTTTAAAACATTAATCTGAAATGGTGGAATGAACTATACCTAGACAGGGAGGATTTTCTGCTTTCTGCTGCAATAGAAAGTAGCAGGCACACTCTGTGCAGATCAGATAAAAACTGAACTAGGAATTTGGAATCGAGTAGTTTTTAGAGGAACAACAACAACATCAAACCCCATTTATCCTGAAAAACGGGGTATGGGGTGGTCGGGATTGGTAATGGATATATTTTTCAATCCTGTTTGTTACTGCTATGTGATGACGGATCTCTATATAATAATCTTGTGTCGTTCCATTTAACAGAACGGAATCCTCCTATTGAGGAAGTAGTGCAGTCTGCTATTTGTCGTCGCTACATACTTGTAGAAACAGTTTAAAACATTAATCTGAAATGGTAGAATGAACTATACCTAGACAGGGAGGATTTTTTTTTTCTGCTGCAATAGAGAGTAGCAGGTACACTGTGCAGATCAGATACTGAACTAGGAATTTGGAATCGAGTAGTTTATGGAGGAAATGGATATATTTTTCAATCCTGTTTGTTGCTGCTATTTGATGACGGATCTCCATATAATAATCTTGTGTCCTTCCATTTAACAGAACGGAATCCTCCTATTGAGGAAGTAGTGCAGTCTGGTATTGTTCCTCGCCTTGTCGAGTTCCTTGCCCAGGATAGTATTGCAGACCTTCAGGTTTGCCCTGTGCATAATGCTTTGTTGTTTCTTGTGATCTCACATAATTTCTAATTCCACTGTTGTATTTGTCTTAGTTCGAGGCAGCTTGGGCTCTCACAAATATTGCTTCAGGGACATCAGAAAACACCAAGGTGGTGATAGATCATGGAGCTGTTCCTATTTTTGTGAAGCTCCTTGGTTCCCCAAGTGATGATGTTCGTGAACAGGTAAAAATTATATGAATAAAAGTTGTATGTTTACCAAAAAGTAATTTTTCCAGAGTTCTTGCATGAGACATCCTTGCAAGCCATTTCCTCCTGTAGCTTGAAGGACTAAATAGAAAAATAATTTTCTGTGTTCATTGTGTATTTATAATTGCATGGTAGGCTGTCTGGGCATTAGGAAATATTGCTGGTGACTCACCCAAGTATCGTGACCTTGTTCTACAACATGGTGCTTTACTACCTCTATTGGCTCAATTTAGTGAGCACTCAAAACTCTCAATGTTAAGGAATGCAACCTGGACTCTATCAAACTTCTGCAGGGGCAAACCACAGCCATCATTTGAACAGGTTTATAATATTCGATATATTAGTTTTCAGTTCCTATTTAACAATTTTGACTATCAACTCTGACACTTTCTGAATCCATTGGCCAGACAAAGCCGGCTCTTCCAGCTCTCGAGCGTCTCATACATTCAACTGATGATGAAATCCTGACAGATGCTTGCTGGGCCTTGTCATATCTTTCTGATGGTACAAACGACAAGATTCAGACTGTTATTGAAGCTGGAGTCTGTCCCAGGCTTGTTGAACTTCTACGGTGAGTCTGCATGCTTTCTTACTTGTGGTATGAATTATCTGAGACACACTTGTTTTGCAAGCACTCACAAATTTTAGTTATTCCGCAGTCATCATTCTCCAACAGTGCTCATCCCTGCCCTTCGTACCGTTGGAAACATCGTGACTGGAGATGATGTTCAAACACAGGTATTTTCTGCTCTTTTTTCTTCTTATCTCCCCATTCTATTCAACTCAACTCTTTCTCATCACTCTGTTCCTTTGCAGACCATCATTGACTTTCAAGCATTGCCTTGCCTTCTTAACTTGCTGTTAAGCAATCACAAGAAGAGTATCAAGAAGGAGGCTTGCTGGACTATTTCAAACATTACTGCAGGAACCAAGGAACAGATACAGGTAATTCCATACCTTGATCAACCTCCTTAAATATGTCCATGACTCAGTTTTTTTAACACTCTTCTCTTGTGAGAAATGCAGGCTATCGTTAGTGCTGGTTTATTTGGCCCCTTGATCAACCTCCTCCAAAACGCCGAGTTTGATATAAAAAAGGAAGCCGCCTGGGCAATTTCAAACGCCACTTCCGGTGGCTCTCATGATCAAATCAAGTATGCTCCTTATTACTTTTTTGCACTATCCCGTATCAGAAAAAACAAATGCTCACTATACAGATTATGTTTTAGGTTTTTGGTGAGTCAAGGATGCATCAAGCCAATGTGTGATCTATTAGTATGCCCTGACCCGAGAATAATCACAGTCTGCTTAGAAGGACTAGAAAACATTTTGAAGGTCGGTGAATCAGAGAAGGCCATGGGAAACAATCCAGGAGACGGAAATCTGTATGCACAAATGATGGAGGATGCTGAAGGGTTGGAGAAGATAGAGAATCTGCAAAGTCATGATAACAACGAGATATATGAAAAGGCGGTCAAGATTCTTGAGACGTACTGGATTGAAGACGAAGAAGAGGATTTGCCTGCAGCTGGAGAAGACGCTTCTCAGAACGGATTTCAGTTTGGAGCGAGCGAGGTTCAGGTTCCATCAGGCGGGTTTAATTTCGCGTAATTGGTGTCATTTTTTGTGCTTTACATCTTGTGTTCCTATGATGGTACCTAGATATTTTTTTACTCTTTACAAATTGGATTCATCATATCTTATGCGTTGCCGGTTAATTGTCTCTTGTAACTGGCCTCATTTTGTTGAAGGAGAGATCTAAGCTTCTCTTTATACTACGAAACCAGATTTTCATGTCTTGTTACACATTTTCTTGTATCAGCGATGATCGTTTGAAGGATATTAGGATTGAATCCTCCGCATTACTTCCTCACATTGAAGCCCCGCCATTACTTTCTCTCAGTAATTCAATCCGGCTTAACTGGTAATGGATCGATCGATTATTTGTAACCTCCTCTTCTGCGCCGCCTGTGGCGGTGGTTGATGAGGCGGAGAACGTTCGAAAATTCAATCGAGACAAATTCTGTTCACAATCTTTCAATGCAACAATATAACCTCAACAAAGTTAAATTTGTACACAAAATCAATCAAGAAATTGATAAATGATAAATGATTAAAAGAGTCATTCTAACTCCTCTAAATAGGGGATATGAAGACATCAATGTTCATGCATAATTTGTTTCCTTAATATAAATAGTTGAACAGCGTATGTGAAAGCAATAAACTTGTTTCAAGGTTTGATCATTCTTTTCATTGATTCTTATGATTCATGTTTACCTTTATTAAATATCAACTTTTTCAAATACATTAACTCAAAGCATTAACTCGGTACCGATTACCATTACCTTATCAAAGCCATCGATTTTTATATATATATAGATACGCACTTTGCGTTTCTCATTGCGTTTCAGAAGCTTGTGTGGGGCAACAACATGAGCCACAACTCCATTTTTCAGCCCGTTGCGATTCTGCCTCAGATCAATTTCTAAATAGTGAAGTATGTAGACGAAACAATACCTATTTTGTACAAGTTCGAATAGGGAGACGTTTGGACCGAGCATACGAATCTGAAACCGACACATATAACTGTCTTTTTATTTGATATCTAACAATATTTTTCTTTAAAATCACCGGAACATGATAGAAAGAGTATAAACCTTACTATCCAGAATATGAAAACTGAATAGAGAGCACCAAAAAAACATTACGTGTGTCGGAATACAAAAGCCGAATAAAGAGCAACAAAAACTGCATACACAAGAGTGAGAATGTATATTTGGCTCGTGTCCTGGGCAGCAAGTGCATATATTCCCTCAGTGAAAGTCATGATAGTAGCCAGGATAGAAAACTGCAGCAGTTTGGCATTAAAAGAAACTAGTCCCTTTAAGCTTGTGGATCTTCTAGCACTAATTCCAAAGGTGTAATTGTAGGAATCCTATTTTCTACAAGAATAAATACAAGAATAAATCACTATTAAGGAGAAGAAAAAAACAATCGAACCAATACCAGACCGTACGGTCGAGTAAATACGAGTTCCCAATCAGAGATTGTTTGCGGTTTTCAGCCAAGAACTCAAGAACAGAATTATAACATTTCTCTAACATTATGTATATCGTGGGCTTTCTAAATATGAGTTCCTCTTGGATGCTGACCTGTTATATTGGCATGGGTTAGGAAGAAATAAAACGATCAGGCAACGCTCTAATGTAACTTCAGTAATCATATTTTGTTAACACAGATCGGTCAAGATTGCTTCCTATTTCATTTTAAGAAGTAAAAGATTCATGTGAGAATGATTTTTTATCCTACGAATTACAAATAATGTACACTCTTCTATATTCTAATGCACATTCATTTACATTCACATGCTCATTCACAAATGTGTGCATGTCTGTGACAATATATGAAATGCACATGCCGTGTGCATGTGAATGTGAAAAAAACTATGTGTTACTTTGATTTATAATTTGCCTAGGAGTTTAAGAGGATTGTAGAATAGAAACTATGTGTTCTTCTTATGATAAGTTGTAAACGAAGTAATAAGAAATCAAGAAGTTTTTGAAAAAAATTTCGGAAGAAAGGTAGTGGTTTTTCCTAATATTGGTATTCAACGGTCGAAGATTTTCACTCTAATGATCTTATCTTTCTGCTTTATCTATCATTCCACTTCTAGAAAACTGAACTTCTCAAAAGTTTTTTTTTTTTTTTTTTTTTTGGTGTAAAGGAGAGACGACACTCTGACATTAGGCCGCATTCATTGAAAAGGGGCTAAAATTAAAGA
Organism: Oxyria digyna; assembly: GCA_029168935.1. Classification (NCBI taxonomy): domain Eukaryota; kingdom Viridiplantae; phylum Streptophyta; class Magnoliopsida; order Caryophyllales; family Polygonaceae; genus Oxyria; species Oxyria digyna. The sequence continues at coordinate 815,138 of JAPVLV010000021.1, read as the reverse complement.
GTTTTTTTTACCGGAAACCACCCGTATGTTTCAATATTACCGGAAACCACCCCTATGAAAAATCGTGAAGTGCTTCTCCCTCATGAGGGGGTTTGAGCTCGACAAGAAGGATCGAAACCGGACTATGGCGGGCTAGAGCTCAAAATCCTTCACTCTCAAGGCTGCGGTTGTCTCCTCCAAAAGCCAACCTGTTGATACAAAAACCGGCGCCTTGAACCACTGCTTTAGCAAAATGAAATACTTTTCATGTCGATTTTGCTGATAACGCAGATAAGCATACGAAAATGTTGTTGAAATGCAGTGTCTTTATATTAGTGGATTTATGGACTCGTTATTGTTGTTGTTGGTTGAATCAAAGGTTTTGATTTCCTCTTTTGAAGATGATTAATTTTTGGGTTGAGTGTTGAAATTCACGTTCTTCGTTAGATTTGGGTAAGATAATGAATTTTGGGTTTTGATTCTTTTTTCATAAATTACATAAATGGTCTAAAAATTTGAAAACATGGATAAAATGTCATTATAAGATTTGAAAGGGGTGGTTTCAGTAATTTTGAATAAAATAATAATATAATATGACATGTGACCTAAAGATTTAACAAAAATTAGAGAGAGGTGGTCGTTGAGAGACGGAGTAATTTATAGGGGTGGTTTCCGGTAATATTGAAACATACGGGTGGTTTTGAACAATATAGGGTATCATACGGGTGATTTTCGATAAATAAGCCAAAATTAAAAGGCGGGCAGCCCTCTCCCTTACATCGTTCAACCAAAGTACATCAATGGATCCCGGGGGATCGATCAAAATATAAGTACCAAAAGGAAAAGAAAAAGCTAAACTATCAAGGCCATCCGCGACCCCATTGACTTCGCGAAGGACGTGACGAAGATGGAGAATCCATCCCCTATAGAGGAAGCCTTGACACTCACGAACCAGGCTAGCAAGGGGTGATTATGAGTCATGTCACCCAAGATAAAGTTGACAGCAATCAGAGAATCAGACTCGAGAATAACCTTCCTAAACCCATGTCTCCAAGCAAAGTTGAGGCCCAACAAGATTCCCTCGATCTCAGCCTGGATAACAAAACAACACCCGAGATTACTCACCAGACCACCCAGCCATGAACCAGAGCAATCGCGAGCAACCACCAGCAGAGGCGTGACCCTCCGGATCACAGCGAGCACCATCACAACTCACCTTAATCCACTCATATCCAGATGGACCCATTTAGCATCAATAAACTCATCCATAGTAGGCAAGTTGAACTCTTTCAGCATGGGCCACACAACATCAAAATGGGCAGCCTGAGGAGGAGGAAGCTGGCCTGATCAGAGGGGGGAAGGTCACCATCGAAGACACTGGCGTTGCGCAACTTCCACAACCACCAACCAATGGAATAGCCATGTCATATCTATTGCTGAGATTCTTTTTCCCAAGAGTCAGGGTCATCCTAAAGGAACAGATGAAGCTTGGTAGCAGGAACCAGAGTCTTCCAAATGGCCCGAAACTAGAGCAGTCCCGAAAGAGATGGATAAATACGGACCCAACGAAACTGGTCGTGATCAATTCCGATTCCGAACTGGTGAAAGAAGGTATGCACGAGATTTACGCTTGTTCGGATGGCTCGTATGGTCTTGTTCGGAATCGGAATTGACCACGACCAGTTTCCTTGGGTCCGTATTGATCTCAGCTTTCACCAGATATGTCTCTCATCGCGTGATATGGAGGAACGGATTTGTAAATATCTGGTGAAAGCTGGGATCAATACGGACCCAACGAAATCGGTCGTGATCGATTCCGATTTCAAACGAGCTCATACGAGTCATCCAAACACGAGTAAGTCATATATAATAATATATATATAAACTTTGGAAAAAAAAATTACACAAATGGCTTATACAAATAATTTTTTTAAAAAAAACATTTTACGTGGAATTAAGAACTACAAATCTGTATACATGTTCAAATAAAAAAAAAAGACCATTTATATGAGACGCTGGTCATATAATTTTTTTTTTTATGTTTTAACATATAAGAGACGCTGGTCGGGCCAACGTCTCTTATACATAAAAAAATTACCAGCTTCGGACGAGAGACGCTGGTTCTACTAACGTCTCTCACACATAAAAAAAATCCGAAGCTGGCATAAGTGCCTATATTGGGAATTTTTTTTGAAAAGAGCCTACGTCGGGAATTTTTTTTGAAAAAAAACCCATTTCAGAAAAAAATTCTCTAATCTCCACCTATTTCAAATCGCAGGATGAAAAATATGAAAGATGATGTTAGCTACTGATGAATTTATGGAAACCTTGATACGAAGTTATTCAACTAAATTTATGATATGATCTCATGGTCATGGATCATCGATGCCTTTTTATATATGTGGTGTATATGTATCTAGGATCACAGAGTTAGTTAAACATTAAAATTGGATAGATTTGACATTCCTATCATTTTGTAATTACCTTCACTCTGAAGTATTAATATAAAACTGTATTTTAAATTAATTGGTGTGTGTTCTCAGATGTTGATCTCTTAAAAGACTATGCAACAGGTGCATGTATCAATATGTGACATATATATAACTGTCAGATAATAACAAATTTATAAATTTAATATGTGAAATATATATTTTCCAGACAATAACTTTATCCGACACTTTTTAAAGCGCGACTAGTTTGTAGCGGCGTAAGAATATTGCTATACCGACGCAATAAAAAAGCGCCGCGATAGGGGATAGCGACATAGGCAAAGAGATCGCTTTTGATTGGTTGGTATAGGTACTTGTGGCGCTAAAAAGCGCCGCAATAGCTTTTTCAAGAGCGCCGCTAAAGACCTTGTTCGATGACTTGTAACATGAGGACCCAGTTCATTCATGAAAGTGCATTTGACAGGACTAGGTTCACCACAGTAAGTAAACACATAACAGAAGTTAAACACACATTTGACAAAATGTAGGGGTTAGGTTCATTACGAAATTGAATAAGGTTCACAATCAGTTCAAACATATTAGCAAAAAATAAAAGAGGTTTTGTATAGAACCACCTCTTATTTGGGTCAATGTGCATTTCACTATTGATTTAAAACCACCTATTATTTCAATTTTTGTTACAAAATCCCACCCCCGACTAACTTCCGTTAACTTATCTGCTAAATCCGTAAAATGACAATTTTACCCTTCACTTTCTTAACAAATTACAAACATTTACCAAGTATCCTACCTTCTATTACCGGTTTTAAAATTGCCACTTTTTAATCTCTCAAAATTTGACAAATTGTTAACCTGGAGAGTGTAATTTGGGAAGCTCCATTAATGGCTTCTTTCTTTTCGACCAAAAAATATCAATGGCTTCTTCCATTGTCCTCTTCTTCCACCGCCACAATCTTTTCTCCTCCCAAAAAATATCAACGGCGTCAACGAAGGTAAGGGAAATTCGGGCCTTGAAATTAATCATTTTAGAACTACTTAAATGTAAGTGCATCGCCTTTGTGGTTTCCTCCACCCTTTTTGCTAACAAAACCAGATTCGAGAGCATAGTCCTCATAAAACTTGTAAGCATCCAACAATGTAGCAAACAAGTTCAACAAAAAAAACAAAAACAGGTTCATAAGTTCAACACAGTAACAGAAAGTTCATAATTCAAATAAAGAGAATATTAAGTATGAAAAGACAAAACAGGCTCAACACAGTAAGAAAGCAGGTTCATAATTCAAATAAAGCAGGTACAACACAATAAGAAAGCATGTCAGCACAATAACAACAGGGTCATAATTCAAATAAATGTTAACCAATGGAAACACACAACAAGTTCAACGGAGTAATAGAAGGTTCATAATACAAATAAATATTAAGAATGAAAAAGACAAAACAGATTAAACACAGTAAGAAAATAGGTTCATAATTCAAATAAAGCAGGTTCACTACAGTAAAAAAGCATGATCAACACAATAAAGCAGGTTCAAATACACGAACTTTTCACATGAATAGTTAAGGTTCATAGGTAACAATAACATACAAAAGTACAACAACACCAATAAAGAGGTTACCAGAATTAAATCGTGGAATCATGAAAAGGTGGAGGTACACAACAGGTAAATAAAACAAAATCATGTAACTACAACTGAATAGAGCAAAACCGAGCTTGGAGCCCAGAAATTGCAGTCTCGCGATACAACACCTCGCGAGACACAGAGAGTCAGTTCTTTGAAGGAATACTGAGGACCTCTTCCGCGATTCTGGACAAACAACTTGTATACATGTCTTCACCCGATTAAACTTAGTCCTTCGTCATCTTCTCCCTAAGAACCAACTTTGTTCTTGACACCTGAGGTACCTGCGCAACCAAACCAGGAGGGGGTGACTCCGGATTTGGCTCTCCGACGCTCAAATCAGCAAACGTGCAAATAAGCAACCAAAAACAATACTATTCGACACAAGAGCAAGAGAGGATAGGAAGAAGTAAAGTAATGAAAAGGAGAACTCAAAACACCATTTGAAGCCTTATTGGCTCTTCTCTAACAGTACCCAAATGACCTTAGAAATCACTCATTTCAACATCAAAAGCTCGATTGCAACACCGGGAGTCATAATCCAAGTGCTGATCGTCCAAACGCCTCAAGGAGAAGGTCGTTTAGGAAGATTGAAGCTCTGGTTCGCTTCTGTGTTTTTCTCGCTCTCGAGAGGAAGAAGAAAAGAGAGTTTATCCAGTAATGATGCTCTGCCTTCTCTATCCATTTGGTTACGCTCTTATACTCTCGCCAGGGCCCACGCGAGTCAATTACCAATTTGCCCCTCCGATACCTAATCTCGTCGGATCCTCTTTCTGGGCTCCGTATGCTTATGGGCCGCTTTCGTTCTTCTGGGCTGACTTCATGGGCCGTCCCGGGTCGCGTCTTCTGGGCCTAACTCGATTCTCTTTGGGTTCCGCGAGCCCATCGAGAACCGGCTCCAACATCCAGCCCCCCAAGCTTTTATGCTGAATAGCCTAAGGCTTGGGTTTGTCTCCTTGAAGTCGCGTTCTCGATATGATAACGGCCACTTGACTTGGTATGATTACATCGCGTATAAAGGTCGCGTGTCTTTCGGCTAAATTTCCCGGGACGACGTTTCGAATTCAAAAACCTTTACGAAATTCCCGCGCTGGGCGCATGTTGTCCACGTGTCGTCTTCTTATTGCATTTTCTTTTTCCGATTTTTCTTTATAAATACCCATCTTCGTCTTCCTCCTCTCAATCCGTCATAACCCTTCTTCGCTCTCTGTAAAACTGCGAATAAAACACTCCGCCGGTGTTCTCTTTTCTTCTCTACGGTCGTCTTCGCCGCCGCTCTCACCCGGTTTCCGATGGCAGGTTAGTCTATCGTTCTTCCTTTTCTTTTCTACTTCGTAAATGTTTATTTTGGCTTGATTTTAGGGTTTTCTACAGATTCGTCATTCGTTTTCTTCGTACTTGATAACTGTTGTCAGAATTTTTGCTCGGGCTCCTCATTTTGACAGATCTCCCTTAGAGATTGTTTGTCCATTGGGTGTTTCCTGTGCCGGATTCTCTTTCCGACTCTTGTTTCCCGAGACGTTGTCTAGTAAAATACACCATTTCGGTCAATTTCGCCATTTCAAACCTTCACAAGATTCTCCGTGTTCTTGGGCCTGGTTCATCTTGATGTCATTTTAACTTCTCCTTTGATCTTCCGAGTTTCAGTTTTTCCAGGGATTTCTTGTTTGTTCACTTCCCACCGACTCGCGTTAATTCCCCTCGACTCGCGTTGTTTCCACTTGCGATGTTCTCCTCTTTTTTCCTCTTTCCATCCCTGGAAAACTGAAACTTACTTTGCCTATGCTTTCAGGTAGCGACGATTTCTATGAACATTCAGCTCAGGCTGAGTATTCGGGGTGCACAACGTCTGGCTCCGAGGGGGGCTCTGGTGGTTGCGAGCCTAGTTCTCGTAGACGTTCTCGCGTTACCAGGAAATCCAAATGGAGTAAGGCGAAGAAGTCCAAGAAAACTAAAACTAGGCTCCCGTCTCGCGTTATTCAAGAGCGAGCCGAGACCAATTATGGTCAATTTGCTAGTTTCTTCTCCCATAAGGGGTATTTACCCCCATATAATAATAGAGAAACCCTTCCTCGCGGATCCGGGTCGAATAAGTATTCTTACGAAGAGAATAAAACACACTCGCACCTTAATTCCTAACACGGCCCATCGCAGCAGTTTTGGTTTTGACGATCTTCGCCGTTTCGCTATGCGATACCCTTTTCCTGAAGGAACTATTTTCGCCCTTCCCGACCACGAGGGCACTTCTCTCGACCAATACGGGCCCTTCTTCGCTTTAAGCAGGCAATCCTTAGAAGCTGGCTTCCGTCTCCCGTGGACGTCCTTTCAGACTGAAGTGATGGCGGATTTAGGCTTCAGTCCTTCACAGATGCATCCAAACTTCTGGAGTTCACTGATCGTATACACCATGCGATGTCAGGATATTGGGATAGTTCCCAATACGCCTCACTATGCTCTTATTAATTCATATAAGAAGAACTCACGCGAGGATGGGCTTTATACCGCTCAAGCCAAGACTCCTAGTGCCTTTCGATTGCCTTCGAAGATTGATGGGTGGAAAACGTGTTGGTTTTTAGTTCGTCCCCCGCTTGGTTCTGACATTTCTGTTCAAGTACGCGAGCCTCATGCGAGAAAGGCTCCATGCTTCTTTCAAAAGGAGACTCGCGATAAATTCATTCGTGATTATAAGGATTATCCTGACAAAGCCGTTCAAAAACGATTTGAGTTGACAATCTCAGATGCCTTACTGGTTGCCAGGGGACTTAGCCTCAAAGCCCATGCCCGAGGTTTTTGTTCGTGTGTTTGTTCTTAGCGCTTGCGTTTTTTTTTTTTAGTATGCTCACTTGTGTGGTTGTTTTTTGCAGACGCTGACATGTTCTCCGATCTCTCGAATTTGGATGAGTTGGTTTTCGACGAGGCCGACTCCCTCACTCTCGCGACTCCTACTCACAACATTCCATCTGTTCCTGGCGTGTCTATTGCTTCTCCTCCTCCTGCTGTATTGGAATCGCTGGTTGAGGTCGCGACCACTGTTTCTGAGGAGGTCCCTCAGTCCAAGAGACCTCGCACTGTTTCAGACAAGGTGAGAGAAAGGACCACTGGGCCAGAGTCGTCACGCGACCTCTCGTCCCGCGATAAGGGGAAACAAAGAGTGTCTGAGAGAAGTCGCAAGAGAACGACGGAAGTGGAGTTTGTCTCGTCTCCAGAGCCTACTGATTCTCCTGTCGTGAATCCTACTTTCATTCATGGTTTATCTACCACGCGTGTCTTCTTTGCCTCGATTCCAACTACTTTTCCCCCTGAACCTAGCCTTTATGAGGAAGTCTCGGATAGACCTGGTGGCTTGTCTAAGTTACTCTTTGCGGTAAGTTTCGCGTTCTTATTTACTTCTTGTTTCTTTGGGGTCTCTTTAATCCTGGAGTTGGTCATTTTGCAGGGGATGAGCATTATTGCAAGCGCAAGTCGGAGGGTGCTCGCGGCAGAGGATAAACTTAAAGAATTGATGGAGGAGGATCAGTCGATCCGCGATGCTAATAGAGCGGCTAAGTCTCGTCTTATGGGAGAAAAGAAAGCTTTGGAGGTGGAACTTTCGAAGGCTAATGCGCTACTAGAATCTAAGGATGCGAAGATAAAAGAGCTGGAAGCACAACTTGCGTATGAGAGGTCCACCCATGTCAACATCGTTACTGAATATAATACGCAAGTGAATGACCTCAACCAAGAGAATGAGAAACTTCACGCGACGATGTCCGAGAAAATTGCTTATGAGAGAAACATGGCAGTGGAAGAGTATTGCGGCGGTTACCGTCAACGCGCTCGCGTGGATTTTTACAAGAATGCTGTCAACACGCTTCTCCTTTGCATGGTGAAGGTTCAGATGCGGAAGTACAAAGTCAAAGATTTCCCCTTCAGCGCCCAAGACCTATGTGGTTTTTCCACCGACCTTCCCAAGTATGAGCCCAGTGCCGGGAACCTTTATTGATGATGGAGATGCTCCACTCGAGGCTTGGGGTGTAACTCATCTTGCGCCTAAGAAAGGCATCGTTAAAGGTAAGGAGAATCAAGTGCCCAAGCCTCCTCTTCCGAAGATGGTCACTCCGCCTCCGCCCGAAAGCTTGGAATCTGCTCCTCACGCGTTTCCGAGCCCTCCTTCTCCGACCCTCTCTCCTCGTAAGAGAAAGGTACTCGCGCCCGATGCTCTTCTCGACACCATTCAACCCTTCCTGAAGCGTTCTCGCTTAGATCAAGCGGGTGGGTCAGGATCGCGGGTGGTTGGCGCTCAGGACGTTGTTGTGGATTTGGAGGCGGATAGCGTGGGGGATACCGAGACTGCTCCTGAGACTGTCGCTAAGTAATGTTTATTATTTCTGCTCGTCTTATGTTTCAAACCTTCTGACACGGCTTGGTGGTCTTTCGAACAATATATGTTTTTGGTTCCACTGTTGCGAGATTGGGCTCTTATGTATTTATACTTTTTAATGCGGCCATGGTTTTCGCGAGCTATATGCTGTTTTGCTCTATATTTTGGGTTTTACTTATCCGTCTGCTTGTTTTGTATACACTTATCTCGCCTCATTCCCCTCTTTTTGTGTTTCGGAAAAGTGCAGTAATTTTGCGAAAAATAAAACGTAAGAGATGAGTGTTTCATATCTACGATCCCTCTTGTATAGTAAAAGGTGAAACTGACGGTGTTACATAGGTTTTTGTGAAACAATCATAAAGCATTGCAAACCCTCCTCCTGTTAGCTATCGCATGAACCTTCCACGCGAGTCCTGGTCACTACGTTTGCTCTAGCCGGTGACAGGGTTTCGCGCTTTAGCTCTTTGTTGCTTTTGATCCTCGCGAGGATTGTCCTGAGCTCTCTTAGTTTTTCTCCCGCATGGTTGCTGTAGAAAATTTCTTGACTTTGTAGGGATGATCTGGGCATGTCGTGGTCATTGTGGAGGACATTAAGCACTGCACATGTAGAGAGGCGTTTAGTACTTTCTCTTTATTCTTTAGATTAGGAACTTTTAAAGGACGCGTGAGTCCTGATGTGAATGGAGTTTGCTGGGTGGAGGTCCTTGCCTCTCAGCCCAGCAAACTGCCTTTGCGAGGAGAACGGGACCTTTCACCTCCCCCCTATCGTTTTTATCTCACTGCATAGGTTGGTGTGTGTCCCAGTCCCGCGTTCACGTCCTTTCGCGACCTGGGGGGGGGGGGGTTATCCCAGCCCAGTGAAGCGGACTCACGGCGGGTGAGCTCATTGGCGTGAACCCGTCCATGCTTTCGCGACCAAGGAGAGTTTTTTAGCTCAACCATGGAAGTTGGACACGCGACCTGGGGGGTTTTTTTTAGCCCAACCCAGTGAAGCGGACTCATGACGGGTGAACTCATTGGCGTGAACCCGTCCATGCTTTCGCGACCAAGGAGAGTTTTTTAGCTCAACCATGGAAGCTGGACACGCGACCTGAGGGTTTTTTTTAGCCCAACCCAGTGAAGCGGACTCATGGCGGGTGAGCTCATTGGCGTGAACCCGTCCATGCTTTCGCGACCAAGGAGAGTTTCTTAGCTCAACCATGGAAGCTGGACACGCGACCTGGGGTTTTAGCCCAACCCAGTGAAGCGGACTCATGGCGGGTGAGCTCATTGGCGTGAACCCGTCCATGCTTTCGCGACCAAGGAGAGTTTTTTAGCTCAACCATGGAAGCTGGACACACGACCTGGGGGGGGGGGGGGGGGTTAGCCCAGCCCAGTGAAGCGGTCTTGACCAGGCTGTGATACTTATTCTTTGGTAACCCAGACTCGTGTGCTAACGAATCGCTGGTTCCACAACCTGTACTTATCATGCCATAGTGATCGATTGTTTTAGTGTTTTAAGGTGATAAGAATTGTGACCATGGATGAGAAAAAATTCTGCTAAACTTTGCTAAGCGTACCTGGGTTTTGTGGGAGGACTAGGCATAGAAGCGACGAAGTCGCATCACGTTCCAAGAGTTGGCAATGTGATTCCCAGAGTGATCCTTGAGACGATATGCCCCAGATGCGACTTCGCGATCTATAATGTAGGGTCCTTCCCAGTTGGGGTCGAGCTTTCCTCCTTCTGTCTTGCGGAGCACGAGGTCTCCTCTGGCGAACCCCCTTATCTTAACGTGCTTGTTATAATATTTCGCGACGCTGGCTTTATGATTGGCCGCTCTGATAGTTGCCAGGTTGCGCGTTTCTTCCCGCATCTGCAACTCTAGCTGCATTTTTTCGTCATTGTCGATCGGGTTATACTGAATGACGCGGTCCGTGGGCACAATGAACTCGACTGGCACTGTGGCTTCTACTCCATAAGCGAGAGCAAAAGGTGTTTCTCCGGTTGCTTTCTTTACTATGGTTCTGTTTGCCCAGAGTACTAGAGGTAATACTTCGGCCCACTTGCCTTTGGAGCCTTCTAACCGCCTTTTTCAGGTTCATGACAATACTTTTGTTCACAGCTTCTACTTGGCCATTGCAATGCGGGTGAGCGACTGATGCGATTCTTAAGGCGATCCCCATGTCACTACACCATGTGAGTAACTGTGGCGAATTGAATTGTGGTCCCCTGTCGGTTACGATCTCGTGAGGGAGGCCGTATCTGTAGATGATATTCCTCCACATGAACTTTTTAACTGCCGGGACAGTAGTGCTCGCGAGCGCCTCGTCTTCGATCCATTTGGTGAAATAATCAACTGCTACAATGATGTACTCCAGTTGACCAGGTGCTTTTGGCTTGAAAGGTCCTAACAGATCTAGCCCCCACATCGCGAAGGGACAGGGGCTTGGCATTATCTATAACTCTATACCTGGTTGATGAGAAGCCGAGGCAAAGTACTGACATGGCTTACAGTTCTGCGACTCGCGTTGTGCGTCTTGTTTCATGGTGGGCCAGAAGCTCCCTTGTCTTAATGCTTTATAGACCATAGGTCTCCAACCCGCGTGGGTTCCGCACAACCCCGCGTGAAGCTCTCTTATAAGCACGTCACTGTCTATCTTAGACAAACACCTGAGCTCGCGTGGCCCGTATCCCCTTTTGTAGAGTTTCCCACGACACATGTAGAAATGCGCAGCCATAGAGACAAGTTTTCTCATTTCTTTTGGATCCGAGGGTCCGGTTCCGCTTGCAAGATATTGAATTATAGGGGTGCGCCAGTCACTGACTGGCTCGTTTATCTCCATCAGCTCCACCTGATTACTTATGGCGCTCTCGGACTTTACCAACCAGAAGTATTGGCTCTTTCCATCCTTGAAAATGACGGTAGAATTCCCATTGAGATGTTCCGTATTCGCGTACTGAGTTTGGGAACCTCGCTTCACGAGTTCATCAGCTCGCGTGTTTTCCTCCCTCGACACTGCTTCGATCTCAAAATGCCTGAATAACGAAATCAAGGTAGCAGCCCTTGCATGGTATCTGGGGAGATTGCCTGTTCGAGCTTCGTAGGTCCCCTTGACCTGATTCACAACAATCTGAGAGTCACTCAGACACTTCACCACGTGAATACTCGCGTGAATCGCAATTTCCAATCCTAAGATGAGCGCTTCATATTCTGCTTCGTTATTAGTGGCTTTGAATTTTAATGCAATCGCGTGGTCGATCTTATCCCCGGCTGGGGATGTCAAGACGACTCCCGCCCCGCAACCGTTTACGTTTACTGCCCCGTCAATGTGCATAACCCACGCGGGGTCTTCTGGAGCTATGTCATCTTTTTCTAACTCTCTGAAACTTGTTTCAACAATGAAAGGCCGACAGAAGTGCTTTACTGACGAAATAGACGGGGACCTGCTGTTCCCTTACTAACACTGCGCTAACTGCACGCGTACCCGCCGCGAGGTACAGCTGTAAGCCTTCACCAGGCACTGGTGACACAAGTGTTGGGAGTTTAGCCAGATGCTCTTTGAGACTCATAAATGCCCTTTCACACTCCTCAGTCCATTCGAAGCTTTTCGGTTTCCTCAATATGTCAAAGAAAGGGGGGTTTCGCTCCGCGAGCTTGGCACAAAACCTCCCGAGGTAGTTAACCTTCCCTACAAACCTTTGGACGTCATGAGTGGATCTCGGCGGTTGTAGATCTATTACAGCTTGGACCTTGTCTGGATTGACCTCGATGCCGCGTGCGCTGATATAAAATCCCAGGAACTTGCCCTTGGTGACCCCGAAGACACATTTCTCGGGATTAAGGCTCATACCGTACTTTCCCAGAGTCTCACACACTTCTGTCAGGTCGCGAGCGTGATCTGCTTGCTTCTTGCTCTTAAGTACTATGTCGTCAACATAGGCCTCCACGGTGTCACCCCTTTGCTCGCTAAAGATCATGTCCACCAGCCTCTGGAATGTGGCTCCCGCATTTTTCAAGCCGAACGACATTACTTTATAGCAGAAGGTTCCCTTGTCTGTAATAAAAGCCGTGTGCCCCGAGTCGGCTGGATTCATCATTACCTGATTATACCCCGAGTACGCGTCCAAAAAACTCAGAGCTTCATGACCTGCGGTGGTGTCCACTAACTGGTCGATAGAAGGTAATGGGTAGCTGTCTTTGGGGCATGCCTTATTGAGACCAGTGAAATCTACGCACATGCGCCATTTTCCTGTCCCCTTGGGATTTTTTTCTACCATTACTACGTTTGACAACCACGTCGGGTATTGCACTGGCTTAAACAACCATGCTTTTAACAATTTCGCGAATTCCACAGCAGCGGCCACGTTCTTTGGTCCTGTCTGCTTTCGCTTCTTCTGTCTACGCGGCTTAACCTCTGAACTAATGTTCAGGGAGTGGGTCATGACGCTCGCAGGAATCCCCTTCAAATCCTTTGGTGTCCACGCGAACACATCCCGGGAGCGTGCGAGCAAGGCCTCAATCTCTTGCACAACTTTCTGATCCAGCCTTCCCCCTACATAGAGCTTCTCCTCTTTGTTGGGGAATGGAGTGATCGTCTGTTTTTCAAACCCATCAAAATGTGGTTTGTGTCCCTCTTCTTCTTCACCGGCATCTCGCGGCCTCGGAGAGGCACGCACCTCCAACTCGGCCTCCTCAAACACGTGAGGCAACCCTAGAATAAATAACTGGTTGGCAAATAAGACCTTGGTGCTGCCCTTTTCGGATGATACGTAGTAGATGTGGCTCTCCTCTTTGTTCCCTCTCGCGACTCCTACTCCGGACGACGTTGGGAACTTACGGCAAAAATGACAGATTGACACGACTGCTTCGAACTTGCACAGAGTCTCGCGTCCCAGTATCGCATTGTAGGAGGATGTTATCGGGATTACCACAAAATCTATTTTTTCTGATCTCCTTGACCCGGTCTCTTCGCCCAGGATGAGATCTAGGGTGACGACGCCCAGGGCCCTCACTCTGTCACCCGCGAAACCTACCAGTGTGGTTTTAGTAGGCCTGAGTGTAGACTGATCAATCCCCATTTTCTCGAACGCGTCCCAGTATAGTATATCGGCCGAGCTCCCTGTGTCTACAAGAATCCTTTTCACAAGTTTGGTTCCAATCTGAGCATGAATGACCAGTGGGTCAGCGGCCTCGACGGCCCAGGTGAGGGAAGTTCTGGTTTGGGTGGCGATCGGGACCCTGATTCTGGTTATTTCTCGCGGGGGTTTGCTGCCTTATCTCATTCTGCGTTCTACTTTTGCCTCTACCTCTTACCCCCCTTCTCGGGTTGCCGCGACCTCTGTCACCATTTCCTCTCTGAGCAGTTAAGACTTCCTGTTCTCTCGGGTGGTGAGGTCGCGACCTGCATTCCTCTGTAGGGTGAGTATCCACTCTGTGGTACTCACACCACGTTGCCGGCTCGTGGCGTCCACGACCGCGATCCCTCGCCCTTTGATCCTCGCGGCGGATATCCTGCTCGGCTACAAAATTCTGCGAGTGAAACTGATTCTGATCATGATTCTGGCCCCTGAACTGTTTCTGACCCTGACCCTGATCTTGAATCTGCAAACCGGGCGCTCGCGAGTCGCTCTGTTCCTTTCCCTGACTACCTTGATGGCGCTTGTTACCCCAGTTCTGGTTCTCTCTCTTTTGACCTTGAGCAGACTTATTCTGATTGTTTCCTTTCGACGCGGAACCTGAGTGTGCTTCCACGTTAATCTCTGTATACGCTCTTTCGAGCATGCCCTGGTAGTCCAAATCTTTCTTGCGGTATAGGTATTGCTTGAAGGAGCTTCCATCTGTGAGACCGTCCAGGAACGCGACCCGGGCAGTTTTGTCATGAAAATCTTCGGCCTCTAAGATCTTTTTCGAGAACCTCCTCACATAACCCTCTAGTGATTCGTTTGGTCCTTGTTTGACACCCACTACTTCTTGCATAGTCACTTCTCTTTTCTTTGAGGATCCAAAGTGCAACAAGAAACTCTTCTCTAGATCAGCGAAATAATGGATGCTCCCTGATGGTTGGTTAAGCATCCAGGTCATGGCGGGACCCGCGAGGGTGCCTGGGAAACCTTTGCACATCGTGGCTTCATCAGGGCACCTTGCGAGCATAGCATACTTGTAGCGTGCCAGGTGTTCGCTGGGATCTTCTTTGCCGTTGTATTCTTTGATAATAGGGAATCTGAAATCGGGTAGAGGGACTGACCTGACTATGTGGTCTGCGAAAGCAGTCGGGCTGAACAAGGCTGACGGGTTAACGGACGGATAGGCCTCGTAAGCTTGTCGCGGACAGGTTTCCTGGTTGTAATAGGGTTCCCCCTCATACTGGTAGCGAGAAGGTCCTCGCTCGGAACGAATCCCATATCCCCTCGTCTCGGTTCTTCCCCTGCAAGATTGGTTCTCTATGTAGCTCGCGGGGGCTTGATTCAAATCAAACCTACTAGGGTGACTAGCCCTCTCGCGTCCCTCGACCCTGGTTCTACGCGATATTGAGATTCTGTCGTCGGGTATGTGCTCAGCACTCTCCTCAGCGACAGGTTGCTCTCGTTCACCCTGATTCTGTTCTTGCTCGCGGGCCTCAGTCCTTGGTTGCTCTTGGTTTTGACCCCTGTCCGTGCCTTGTCTCAACGTTTGAAGGAATGCGCGATACTGAACCAGTGCGGGTCCTACTAGAACAATCTCTTCCTCATTTACGCGTGGAAGGGGTGCCCGCAAGTTATTTATCTCTTGTTGTGTTCTCGTCTGGAGAGGGGTGTTGTTAACGGCCCCACTTCCCTCACCACCAGTATGCATCCTCCGTCTGTCGGCTAAGTATAAAAAATACGCAGAACTTTGTAGTAAGCCTTACTTGTGCGAGGAGGTCCCCACGGTCGGCGCCAGTGTTGGAGCCCAGAAATTGCAGTCTCGCGACACAACACCTCGCGAGACACAGGGAGTCAGTTCTTTGAAGGAATACTGAGGACCTCTTCCGCGATTCTGGACAAACAACTTGTATACAGGTCTTCACCCGATTAAACTTAGTCCTTTGTCATCTTCTCCCTAAGAACCAACTTTGTTCTTGACACCTGAGGTACCTGCGCAACCAAACCAGGAGGGGGTGGCTCCGGATTTGGCTCTCCGACGCTCAAATCAGCAAACGTGCAAATAAGCAACCAAAGACAATACTATTCGACACAAGAGCAAGAGAGGATAGGAAGAAGTAAAGTAATGAAAAGGAGAACTCAAAACACCATTTGAAGCCTTATTGGCTCTTCTCTAACAGTACCCAAATGACCTTAGAAATCACTCATTTCAACATCAAAAGCTCGATTGCAACACCGGGAGTCATAATCCAAGTGTTGATCGTCCAAACGCCTCAAGGAGAAGGTCGTTTAGGAAGATTGAAGCTCTGGTTCGCTTCTGTGTTTTTCTCGCTCTCGAGAGGAAGAAGAAAAGAGAGTTTATCCAGTAATGATGCTCTGCCTTCTCTATCCATTTGGTTACGCTCTTATACTCTCGCCAGGGCCCACGCGAGTCAATTACCAATTTGCCCCTCCGATACCTAATCTCGTCGGATCCTCTTTTTGGGCTCCGTATGCTTATGGGCCGCTTTCGTTCTTCTGGGCTGACTTCATGGGCCGTCCCGGGTCCCGTCTTCTGGGCCTAACTCGATTCTCTTTGGGTTCCGCGAGCCCATCGAGAACCGGCTCCAACACCGACAAAAAAATAGTCAACAATTGCAATGAATCTGAATAAAAAACCATTTAGGAAAATCATGAACCCCACGACAAAAAAAAAAAAATAACCTGAATCCATCGCAAAACGGGAAAACCGATTCAAACGGATTGATGGTCCGTTTGTAGGTTAAGGCTCATTTGTAGTTGATCTCCCCCCTCTATATATATCACTATCTATATTCACAAATGTATATTTACAATGACAAATTTTATAAAATATCTCATTCTCTTTTTAATAGAATTCAACTCTAATTTATTATAAACTACTCCCTCCGTCCCACTTTGTTTGTCCTCTTACGCGTTTACACACTTGCCGATGCATGTTTTGCGTCGTTAATATCTCTAACTACATATTATTAAAAATTATAAAATCTTAATATTGTTAAAGTATTAAATGAGACGAATCAAACAAGACCCTACATGACTATATTAATACACAAAGATTGAGAATAATTGAGCAAATTGCGTTAATAGGTGAATAGTGTCAAATTCCGTCATAGGACAAACAAAGTGGGACGGAGGGAGTAAAATTTATGTTTCACTATTTAGTTAAATGTTAACACAATCCCATACGAAAATCCTTAATTAC
Organism: Oxyria digyna; assembly: GCA_029168935.1. NCBI lineage: Eukaryota > Viridiplantae > Streptophyta > Magnoliopsida > Caryophyllales > Polygonaceae > Oxyria > Oxyria digyna. Next base: position 798,406 of record JAPVLV010000021.1, on the reverse strand, counting down.
CCCTACATGAATTGCGGAGGTATAAGAAGGTCATTATGAGACGGAAAAAGTAGTAATTATGTAAGGCAATTGTTACTAGAAAACAATGGAAGATCAAACAATCCACTTTATTTATAGTAAATAATAATATTACACCAGCCATAGTAAATCAAAGGAGGTGGGGGTGGACTGCAAGCACGGAAAACAACCTATGCTGGAAACATAACATCACTATCAGCAGTACCACATGTTGAAGAAGCAACGTTATTATTCTGCTTGTTGAAATTTTTGGTATACCTGAACCGAACCTCTTGAATTTGCTTCTTGTCACTCGTATTTCTTTGATTGCAAATAATGGTAACTGAGAAGCCACCATTAGTGGTGCTCAGTGCATCTTCTATAGCTTTTAGTTTGTAGGTTTTTAAGGTAGTTGGTTTGATGTTTACAGCGTCAAGTTTTGCCTTAAGTCCTTGACCAACATCTTTAAACAACTCCAAAGTCTTCTGAAAGTATGCAAGCACTCCCATCTCACTGTATTTTCCATGGACAGTCCACTCATGCTCCCAAAGTTTTAAATTATAACTTGTCTGCTGGTCTGGAGGACTCTGTACACTTGGCCAGTTCTTGTTCAAATCTGAACTTATGCCTGCGATCTGCGCGAGGAAATCTCCAATGATAAACTAAAAATAATAATCCAATCCAATAACTATACTAATTTCTTAGTAAAATCACATTACAATAACAAATTACAATAACAAGTTGATAATGTCAAAAACGGAAAATAGTTTCTCAAATTTTTTCCATTTATCGAAGTCAAAAGTCAAATACAACAATTCAACTTGCTATAACTTATGTGACATGTCATTTTTAGCTTTTTGTTGGAGATGTCATGGAACCTGTCCGAGATCAAATCACATCAATATATCTATAGTATGTACAAGTCTTTAGGGCCCATGTGGTGTCAATATCTAGATATCATATATCCCATACCCATATATGTGTTTGTTATAATCATCATATCAATGTCAAACTGATATCTACTATTTAGTATGAGATACTTATATTAAGTATGGATGTCAAAATAATATTAGAGTGGGTTTTTTATATCTCTAAAAATTATATATCAAAGATATCACTCATATCCGTAAGAATATTCGATATCTCATACGAATTCCTTTAAGAATCTTGACACTATTCACAATGTTTGTTCCTTTAAGAATATCACTCATATCTTGACATTATATACTCCCTTTGTTATAATCATCATATCTTGACATTATATATCAAAGATATCACTCATATACGAATAACAAACATTCAGAGGAGCCCTTTATATACTCTCTTTGTCCCTGAATGTTTGTTCCTTTAAGAATCTTGACACTATTCACAATATAATAATCTTCTAAATATTTTTCTGTATATCAGAGAAAACACAGGCATGTAAGATCTCGTTGGGTCTTTCCTGATCTTGGACACTGGGGGCATTCCCTCACCCTAAATTAAGGAACGGAAATATGCATAATGAGACTAACGTTAAGGAACGAAAAGAGTACCGTATTAGGATGAAAAGCTTCAGTTGCTGGTACACCCTCAGGTTGAGGCCACAAACCGTGAATTTTAAATTCAGTTGGCACTGGTTTGATATTACACTGGATACCTGAATTTCCAGAGCAAACCCCAATTGGCCATTGCACCGCCAGTATGTAAGATGTCACTTTAGAATCACAGTGAACATGTTTCAGAAGAAGGGCAAAAGCTAATATCAAGAAACAATGGAGGATTCTCATCTTGCTAAGAGAAAGAAATGGAGTGAAGTGTGTGGATTTTTATGTCCTTATGAACGTGTATTTATAGAAGAATTAACATGAATACACAATAATCTACATGCAGCAGCCACAATAGGAACATCCAAACAGTAGAGCATGTTTCACGTTTCTACAAACAATAAGGATAGATTTTATAACATTTTTTAATCAATCTCTAGATATTGAATTATTTCGCAAACAGTAGAGCATGTTTCACGTTTCTACAAGCATTTACCTCATTCTAATTCATGTTTGATCTTATACTTTGTCATTAATGACTTGTAAGAGGCTAAAAAACAAAGGATTGTCTGTTGTAACTAGACGTGGAAACCCGCGCGAAGCACGGGTATGGAACGGTTAACCTATGTTTATCTTTCATTTAACATACCTAACGACCACTCGCGTTTTAAGACTTATGTTTCGGTTACATTGTTGTTGCATTTCAACGTTTTGATTTGTTTGTTGTTTCCCTTTTTTGCTTTTTCCATTGTTACTGAATGATATCATTTGCCATCTAATGATAAAATTACTGGAGAATCAACATCATGTGTGGAAGTTGCCTTCTCTAGACAAAAGACTCTAATACAACCCTTAATTATGCTTTGATATCTGCATTCACAATATGGATCAGAATGGTAAATGATGAATAATATCTTATACTGAATTTTGATAAAAAAATAAACTAACATGTCTACCAACCGGGTAGATTTCCCTACCAAAAAAAAAAGCAAATCGGTTACCATAGGATCAAGTGTTACTGCATGTCCTACCTGCAATCATAATTTTGTCAAAAGGAAGAGAAATAATAACACATGAAAATTGGTAGCAAAATTCCGAATTACATTTGTTTTGTTCTTTTTAGAGGATGTTGGCCACCATTTGTCTTTTTACACTGATTTGTTAGTTCATAAGCTTGTTACTCCATGTTGGCATAGAATTCTTGTCATGCTTGTTGGACCCGGGATAAAGCAAGCCCAATAGCCTACTTTTGTATATATATATGTGTGCGTGTTATACACGAAGGAAGGGGTAATTTACTAAAGAAAGATGAAAAGGGGTAGATAACTAAAAAAGAAGAAAAGAGGAAGGAGGATAAGAAGGAGAAGAAGATAAGAAGCAGGGGACAGGAGGGAAAGCAGGCAGAAAGGGGACGGAGGAAAAACAGGGAAGCGATGAAACAGAGAAAGAGGAGAAACAGAGGAAGAAAAAGAAGCTCAGAGGAGGAAGAGAAAGAAAAAAGAAAGAAAGAAGAGAAGGAAGAGAGGACGGGAGGGTGGCCAGGCACCAAACAGGAGGGAACAGAGAAAAAGAGGGAAGGAAGGCAAGATGAGTTATAACTGAAGAAGATCGTTGCACCTCCGATACCGGTCCGCAACGACGCCGTCCTCTCGCACGACTTCGACCCCCACCGTCTTCCCTCGTTTCCATCAATGAGTTAAGGTATATAACTCAAGACCACCATCTGCACCAAACGGTCATTGCCGACTCGCGTTCCTCGCCTCGCCTCGCCTCGCCATGGCTCGCGTGTCTTGCCTTGCATTACATCGCCTCGCCTCGCCTCGCCTCGCCATGGCTCGCGTGTCTTGCCTTGCATTACATCGCCTCGCCTCGCCTCGCCTCGGCCTCGGCAGGATTCGCGTGCATCGCCTCGCCTTGCCATGACTCGCGTTCCTCGCCTCGGCCTCGGCAGGACTCGCGTGTATCGCCTCGCCTCGCCTCGGCCTCGGCAGGACTCGCGTGCATCGCCTCGCCTCGGCATGACTCGCATGGCTGCTCGCGTCAGCTTGTCTCGCGTGCTCACCAAGGTACAGCAGCAGCAGTAGCCCAAGAATGAGGACAAAGCTCTTCAGTTTTGGTTCGCGACAGTGCCCTTCGTTGCGACTAAAGCCGTGGCCCGCCTCGGCATTACTCGCGGGACTCTTCGCCTCGTCCATGCTCGCGTCCTCGCCATGCATGAACGCTGTTTTTATGGGACTCCAAGCATGTACAAGAGATTGAGTAAGTTGGTGTTATGGGAATATATATGACTCGTAAGGTCATTTAATCGAATGAAGCATTCACCATGAGTTTCACCCTCTTTCGGTAATGTACAATTACATTCTTAAATCTCCTTTCGGGTATAAAATAATCATTCTAATTCCCTAAGATATCATTTGACAATTATATCATTTAAATAATTACTGACTTGAGCGTCGGAGTGCCTTCCCGGGGAGCACCAGCTCCGGGTTTGGTTTTTGCAGGAACATGGACGTTATTACTTTACAACGAGAGAGAGAGAATAGAGGGACCACAAGAAGAAGAAACGACAAAGACTCGGGAACCCGGAGTGTTGCCGGTTTCCTTTCCGTTGGAACGAGGTTCCAACAAATCCGAGTTCCAACACTGGCGCCGACCGTGGGGAATTTCCTCACACAACTGGTTTGACATCCGTCATGACGAGAGATTGCTATTCTTGCTCTATGAAAAACAAATCACAAGGTTAACAAAAGATAAAAGGCAAAGAGTCAGGTAAGTCCCGCTTGCACCTTGCATGACTTTTACCTTACTCATACTTTCTTCTATTTATTTAGCTTGATTACAATTAGCGGTATCGGGCGAGTCACCGAGCACGCGAGATGTACACACCTAGGCCACGATGCCGCCTCACCAGGCGGGGCTGTAAGACCTCTTGGGTGGTGACGTGCTTCCAGCTTCCAGGGCTGAGCTAGAAAACTCCCCCTGGTCGCGAAAGAGAGGACTGCTCGTGCTTCCAGCTTCCAGGGCTGAGCTTGAAAACTCCCCCTGGTCGCGAAAGCGTAGACGGCTGGGCCGGGTTTGGCTAATAACCCCCCAGTCGCGTGTCCTCCTTCCAGCTTCCAGGGCTGAGCTAGAAAACTCCCCCTGGTCGCGAAAGAGAGGACTGCTCGTGCTTCCAGCTTCCAGGGCTGAGCTTGAAAACTCCCCCTGGTCGCGAAAGCGTAGACGGCTGGGCCGGGTTTGGCTAATAACCCCCCCAGTCGCGTGTCCTCCTTCCAGCTTCCAGGGCTGAGCTAGAAAACTCCCCCTGGTCGCGAAAGAGAGGACTGCTCGTGCTTCCAGCTTCCAGGGCTGAGCTTGAAAACTCCCCCTGGTCGCGAAAGCGTAGACGGCTGGGCCGGGTTTGGCTAAAAACCCCCCCGGTCGCGTATCCTACTTCCAGCTTCCAGGGCTGAGCTAGAAAACTCCCCTTGGTCGCGAAAGTGAGGACGGCTCGTGTTTCCAGCTTCCAGGGCTGAGCTAGAAAACTCCCCCTGGTCGCGAAAGCATGATGCGAGATGACAGGTATTGACATCCACTCAAGGCTATTACAAGACAAATCCCCCGAGCAAATTCCATTCAACAACCTGTGTTACTGCATTGCAATCTCTGAGAACGTGCAACACTGCTTCATCTCTTCCACATCTCCGACATGCCGAATCATCCGTCAAGTGACGACGAGCTCTTATAGCGTTGCACAGAATGCTCTCTTGAGCAACAAGATACAAGAACTGTTTTACACGCTCCTGTGCCTGTACTTTCCATATCTTGGGCCAAATAACTTCAGTAGGTGCAGCAGAACTTGTTTCACATAACAGCAGCATGCCTCAAACACTCCACGTGAGTAACAACATGCTCTATTTTATACGTACTCGCGTGCCCGTAACAAATGCACACCAGATTAAAAATACATTATGCATGCTCAAAAATTACATTAACTACGCGTGTAACAACATGCTCAATCGCAAGATCGATCACGAGGCTAACATCTTAGCGAGCCTAAGGTGCCTTTTCCCATAAGGCTGGGAGCTTCCCATAGCCTTCGTTCATTCGCATTAGGCATGGGAGCTTCCCTTTGCCTTCGTTCATTCGCATTAGGCATGGGAGCTTCCCATAGCCTTCGTTCATTCGCATTAGGCATGGGAGCTTCCCTTTGCCTTCGTTCATTCGCATTAGGCATGGGAGCTTCCCTTTGCCTTCGTTCATTCGCATTAGGCATGGGAGCTTCCCTTTGCCTTCGTTCATTCGCATTAGGCATGGGAGCTTCCCTTTGCCTTCGTTCATTCGCATTAGGCATGGGAGCTTCCCTTTGCCTTCGTTCATTCGCATTAGGCATGAGAGCTTCCCTTTGCCTTCGTTCATTCACATTAGGCATGGGAGCTTCCCTTAGCCTTCGTTCATTCACAATAAGGCCGGGAGCTTCCCTTAGCTTTGTTCATTAACAAGAGATCTCGCAAGGCTGGCGACTAACGAGCCTTGAGAGTTTTCTCCTCGAGTCTCGTCTTAATCTAAGAAAGAGGCTATAAGGTGCATAAGAGAAGAATCAAGGGGAGGTTGGGTGCGATTCACTCATAATCACCGTAACATACCATCCTATTAAAATTTGTCTCGTCTTTACCCAATCTAATACGCAAAAATGTCACGTAAATGACGAATAACACACTCGCGAAATTCCTCAATGGGCATAAGATTTAGTAAAGGTCCAATACCTAATCTCGTCGGATCCTCTTTTTGGGCTCCGTATGCTTATGGGCCGCTTTCGTTCTTCTGGGCTGACTTCATGGGCCGTCCCGGGTCCCGTCTTCTGGGCCTAACTCGATTCTCTTTGGGTTCCGCGAGCCCATCGAGAACCGGCTCCAACACCGACAAAAAAATAGTCAACAATTGCAATGAATCTGAATAAAAAACCATTTAGGAAAATCATGAACCCCACGACAAAAAAAAAAAAATAACCTGAATCCATCGCAAAACGGGAAAACCGATTCAAACGGATTGATGGTCCGTTTGTAGTTTAAGGCTCATTTGTAGTTGATCTCCCCCCTCTATATATATCACTATCTATATTCACAAATGTATATTTACAATGACAAATTTTATAAAATATCTCATTCTCTTTTTAATAGAATTCAACTCTAATTTATTATAAACTACTCCCTCCGTCCCACTTTGTTTGTCCTCTTACGCGTTTACACACTTGCCGATGCATGTTTTGCGTCGTTAATATCTCTAACTACATATTATTAAAAATTATAAAATCTTAATATTGTTAAAGTATTAAATGAGACGAATCAAACAAGACCCTACATGACTATATTAATACACAAAGATTGAGAATAATTGAGCAAATTGCGTTAATAGGTGAATAGTGTCAAATTCCGTCATAGGACAAACAAAGTGGGACGGAGGGAGTAAAATTTATGTTTCACTATTTAGTTAAATGTTAACACAATCCCATACGAAAATCCTTAATTACCCCTACATGAATTGCGGAGGTATAAGAAGGTCATTATGAGACGGAAAAAGTAGTAATTATGTAAGGCAATTGTTACTAGAAAACAATGGAAGATCAAACAATCCACTTTATTTATAGTAAATAATAATATTACACCAGCCATAGTAAATCAAAGGAGGTGGGGGTGGACTGCAAGCACGGAAAACAACCTATGCTGGAAACATAACATCACTATCAGCAGTACCACATGTTGAAGAAGCAACGTTATTATTCTGCTTGTTGAAATTTTTGGTATACCTGAACCGAACCTCTTGAATTTGCTTCTTGTCACTCGTATTTCTTTGATTGCAAATAATGGTAACTGAGAAGCCACCATTAGTGGTGCTCAGTGCATCTTCTATAGCTTTTAGTTTGTAGGTTTTTAAGGTAGTTGGTTTGATGTTTACAGCGTCAAGTTTTGCCTTAAGTCCTTGACCAACATCTTTAAATAACTCCAAAGTCTTCTGAAAGTATGCAAGCACTCCCATCTCACTGTATTTTCCATGGACAGTCCACTCATGCTCCCAAAGTTTTAAATTATAACTTGTCTGCTGGTCTGGAGGACTCTGTACACTTGGCCAGTTCTTGTTCAAATCTGAACTTATGCCTGCGATCTGCGCGAGGAAATCTCCAATGATAAACTAAAAATAATAATCCAATCCAATAACTATACTAATTTCTTAGTAAAATCACATTACAATAACAAATTACAATAACAAGTTGATAATGTCAAAAACGGAAAATAGTTTCTCAAATTTTTTCCATTTATCGAAGTCAAAAGTCAAATACAACAATTCAACTTGCTATAACTTATGTGACATGTCATTTTTAGCTTTTTGTTGGAGATGTCATGGAACCTGTCCGAGATCAAATCACATCAATATATCTATAGTATGTACAAGTCTTTAGGGCCCATGTGGTGTCAATATCTAGATATCATATATCCCATACCCATATATGTGTTTGTTATAATCATCATATCAATGTCAAACTGATATCTACTATTTAGTATGAGATACGTATATTAAGTATGGATGTCAAAATAATATTAGAGTGGGTTTTTTATATCTCTAAAAATTATATATCAAAGATATCACTCATATCCGTAAGAATATTCGATATCTCATACGAATTCCTTTAAGAATCTTGACACTATTCACAATGTTTGTTCCTTTAAGAATATCACTCATATCTTGACATTATATACTCCCTTTGTTATAATCATCATATCTTGACATTATATATCAAAGATATCACTCATATACGAATAACAAACATTCAGAGGAGCCCTTTATATACTCTCTTTGTCCCTGAATGTTTGTTCCTTTAAGAATCTTGACACTATTCACAATATAATAATCTTCTAAATATTTTTCTGTATATCAGAGAAAACACAGGCATGTAAGATCTCGTTGGGTCTTTCCTGATCTTGGACACTGGGGGCATTCCCTCACCCTAAATTAAGGAACGGAAATATGCATAATGAGACTAACGTTAAGGAACGAAAAGAGTACCGTATTAGGATGAAAAGCTTCAGTTGCTGGTACACCCTCAGGTTGAGGCCACAAACCGTGAATTTTAAATTCAGTTGGCACTGGTTTGATATTACACTGGATACCTGAATTTCCAGAGCAAACCCCAATTGGCCATTGCACCGCCAGTATGTAAGATGTCACTTTAGAATCACAGTGAACATGTTTCAGAAGAAGGGCAAAAGCTAATATCAAGAAACAATGGAGGATTCTCATCTTGCTAAGAGAAAGAAATGGAGTGAAGTGTGTGGATTTTTATGTCCTTATGAACGTGTATTTATAGAAGAATTAACATGAATACACAATAATCTACATGCAGCAGCCACAATAGGAACATCCAAACAGTAGAGCATGTTTCACGTTTCTACAAACAATAAGGATAGATTTTATAACATTTTTTAATCAATCTCTAGATATTGAATTATTTCGCAAACAGTAGAGCATGTTTCACGTTTCTACAAGCATTTACCTCATTCTAATTCATGTTTGATCTTATACTTTGTCATTAATGACTTGTAAGAGGCTAAAAAACAAAGGATTGTCTGTTGTAACTAGACGTGGAAACCCGCGCGAAGCACGGGTATGGAACGGTTAACCTATGTTTATCTTTCATTTAACATACCTAACGACCACTCGCGTTTTAAGACTTATGTTTCGGTTACATTGTTGTTGCATTTCAACGTTTTGATTTGTTTGTTGTTTCCCTTTTTTGCTTTTTCCATTGTTACTGAATGATATCATTTGCCATCTAATGATAAAATTACTGGAGAATCAACATCATGTGTGGAAGTTGCCTTCTCTAGACAAAAGACTCTAATACAACCCTTAATTATGCTTTGATATCTGCATTCACAATATGGATCAGAATGGTAAATGATGAATAATATCTTATACTGAATTTTGATAAAAAAATAAACTAACATGTCTACCAACCGGGTAGATTTCCCTACCAAAAAAAAAAGCAAATCGGTTACCATAGGATCAAGTGTTACTGCATGTCCTACCTGCAATCATAATTTTGTCAAAAGGAAGAGAAATAATAACACATGAAAATTGGTAGCAAAATTCCGAATTACATTTGTTTTGTTCTTTTTAGAGGATGTTGGCCACCATTTGTCTTTTTACACTGATTTGTTAGTTCATAAGCTTGTTACTCCATGTTGGCATAGAATTCTTGTCATGCTTGTTGGACCCGGGATAAAGCAAGCCCAATAGCCTACTTTTGTATATATATATGTGTGCGTGTTATACACGAAGGAAGGGGTAATTTACTAAAGAAAGATGAAAAGGGGTAGATAACTAAAAAAGAAGAAAAGAGGAAGGAGGATAAGAAGGAGAAGAAGATAAGAAGCAGGGGACAGGAGGGAAAGCAGGCAGAAAGGGGACGGAGGAAAAACAGGGAAGCGATGAAACAGAGAAAGAGGAGAAACAGAGGAAGAAAAAGAAGCTCAGAGGAGGAAGAGAAAGAAAAAAGAAAGAAAGAAGAGAAGGAAGAGAGGACGGGAGGGTGGCCAGGCACCAAACAGGAGGGAACAGAGAAAAAGAGGGAAGGAAGGCAAGATGAGTTATAACTGAAGAAGATCGTTGCACCTCCGATACCGGTCCGCAACGACGCCGTCCTCTCGCACGACTTCGACCCCCACCGTCTTCCCTCGTTTCCATCAATGAGTTAAGGTATATAACTCAAGACCACCATCTGCACCAAACGGTCATTGCCGACTCGCGTTCCTCGCCTCGCCTCGCCTCGCCATGGCTCGCGTGTCTTGCCTTGCATTACATCGCCTCGCCTCGCCTCGCCTCGCCTCGCCTCGCCTCGCCTCGCCTCGCCTCGCCTCGCCTCGCCTCGCCTCGCCTCGGCAGGATTCGCGTGCATCGCCTCGCCTTGCCATGACTCGCGTTCCTCGCCTCGGCCTCGGCAGGACTCGCGTGTATCGCCTCGCCTCGCCTCGGCCTCGGCAGGACTCGCGTGCATCGCCTCGCCTCGGCATGACTCGCATGGCTGCTCGCGTCAGCTTGTCTCGCGTGCTCACCAAGGTACAGCAGCAGCAGTAGCCCAAGAATGAGGACAAAGCTCTTCAGTTTTGGTTCGCGACAGTGCCCTTCGTTGCGACTAAAGCCATGGCCCGCCTCGGCATTACTCGCGGGACTCTTCGCCTCGTCCATGCTCGCGTCCTCGCCATGCATGAACGCTGTTTTTATGGGACTCCAAGCATGTACAAGAGATTGAGTAAGTTGGTGTTATGGGAATATATATGACTCGTAAGGTCATTTAATCGAATGAAGCATTCACCATGAGTTTCACCCTCTTTCGGTAATGTACAATTACATTCTTAAATCTCCTTTCGGGTATAAAATAATCATTCTAATTCCCTAAGATATCATTTGACAATTATATCATTTAAATAATTACTGACTTGAGCGTCGGAGTGCCTTCCCGGGGAGCACCAGCTCCGGGTTTGGTTTTTGCAGGAACATGGACGCTATTACTTTACAACGAGAGAGAGAGAATAGAGGGACCACAAGAAGAAGAAACGACAAAGACTCGGGAACCCGGAGTGTTGCCGGTTTCCTTTCCGTTGGAACGAGGTTCCAACAAATCCGAGTTCCAACACTGGCGCCGACCGTGGGGAATTTCCTCACACAACTGGTTTGACATCCGTCATGACGAGAGATTGCTATTCTTGCTCTATGAAAAACAAATCACAAGGTTAACAAAAGATAAAAGGCAAAGAGTCAGGTAAGTCCCGCTTGCACCTTGCATGACTTTTACCTTACTCATACTTTCTTCTATTTATTTAGCTTGATTACAATTAGCGGTATCGGGCGAGTCACCGAGCACGCGAGATGTACACACCTAGGCCACGATGCCGCCTCACCAGGCGGGGCTGTAAGACCTCTTGGGTGGTGACGTGCTTCCAGCTTCCAGGGCTGAGCTAGAAAACTCCCCCTGGTCGCGAAAGAGAGGACTGCTCGTGCTTCCAGCTTCCAGGGCTGAGCTTGAAAACTCCCCCTGGTCGCGAAAGCGTAGACGGCTGGGCCGGGTTTGGCTAATAACCCCCCCAGTCGCGTGTCCTCCTTCCAGCTTCCAGGGCTGAGCTAGAAAACTCCCCCTGGTCGCGAAAGAGAGGACTGCTCGTGCTTCCAGCTTCCAGGGCTGAGCTTGAAAACTCCCCCTGGTCGCGAAAGCGTAGACGGCTGGGCCGGGTTTGGCTAATAACCCCCCCAGTCGCGTGTCCTACTTCCAGCTTCCAGGGCTGAGCTAGAAAACTCCCCCTGGTCGCGAAAGAGAGGACTGCTCGTGCTTCCAGCTTCCAGGGCTGAGCTTGAAAACTCCCCCTGGTCGCGAAAGCGTAGACGGCTGGGCCGGGTTTGGCTAATAACCCCCCCAGTCGCGTGTCCTCCTTCCAGCTTCCAGGGCTGAGCTAGAAAACTCCCCCTGGTCGCGAAAGAGAGGACTGCTCGTGCTTCCAGCTTCCAGGGCTGAGCTTGAAAACTCCCCCTGGTCGCGAAAGCGTAGACGGCTGGGCCGGGTTTGGCTAATAACCCCCCCAGTCGCGTGTCCTCCTTCCAGCTTCCAGGGCTGAGCTAGAAAACTCCCCCTGGTCGCGAAAGAGAGGACTGCTCGTGCTTCCAGCTTCCAGGGCTGAGCTTGAAAACTCCCCCTGGTCGCGAAAGCGTAGACGGCTGGGCCGGGTTTGGCTAAAAACCCCCCCGGTCGCGTATCCTACTTCCAGCTTCCAGGGCTGAGCTAGAAAACTCCCCTTGGTCGCGAAAGTGAGGACGGCTCGTGTTTCCAGCTTCCAGGGCTGAGCTAGAAAACTCCCCCTGGTCGCGAAAGCATGATGCGAGATGACAGGTATTGACATCCACTCAAGGCTATTACAAGACAAATCCCCCGAGCAAATTCCATTCAACAACCTGTGTTACTGCATCGCAATCTCTGAGAACGTGCAACACTGCTTCATCTCTTCCACATCTCCGACATGCCGAATCATCCGTCAAGTGACGACGAGCTCTTATAGCGTTGCACAGAATGCTCTCTTGAGCAACAAGATACAAGAACTGTTTTACACGCTCCTGTGCCTGTACTTTCCATATCTTGGGCCAAATAACTTCAGTAGGTGCAGCAGAACTTGTTTCACATAACAGCAGCATGCCTCAAACACTCCACGTGAGTAACAACATGCTCTATTTTATACGTACTCGCGTGCCCGTAACAAATGCACACCAGATTAAAAATACATTATGCATGCTCAAAAATTACATTAACTACGCGTGTAACAACATGCTCAATCGCAAGATCGATCACGAGGCTAACATCTTAGCGAGCCTAAGGTGCCTTTTCCCATAAGGCTGGGAGCTTCCCATAGCCTTCGTTCATTCGCATTAGGCATGGGAGCTTCCCTTTGCCTTCGTTCATTCGCATTAGGCATGGGAGCTTCCCTTTCCTTCGTTCATTCGCATTAGGCATGGGAGCTTCCCTTTGCCTTCGTTCATTCGCATTAGGCATGGGAGCTTCCCTTTGCCTTCGTTCATTCGCATTAGGCATGGGAGCTTCCCTTTGCCTTCGTTCATTCGCATTAGGCATGGGAGCTTCCCTTTGCCTTCGTTCATTCGCATTAGGCATGGGAGCTTCCCTTTGCCTTCGTTCATTCGCATTAGGCATGGGAGCTTCCCTTTGCCTTCGTTCATTCACATTAGGCATGGGAGCTTCCCTTAGCCTTCGTTCATTCACAATAAGGCCGGGAGCTTCCCTTAGCTTTGTTCATTAACAAGAGATCTCGCAAGGCTGGCGACTAACGAGCCTTGAGAGTTTTCTCCTCGAGTCTCGTCTTAATCTAAGAAAGAGGCTATAAGGTGCATAAGAGAAGAATCAAGGGGAGGTTGGGTGCGATTCACTCATAATCACCGTAACATACCATCCTATTAAAATTTGTCTCGTCTTTACCCAATCTAATACGCAAAAATGTCACGTAAATGACGAATAACACACTCGCGAAATTCCTCAATGGGCATAAGATTTAGTAAAGGTCCAATAAACCAAGCCTTCGTTTATTCAACGAAGAGCTTGGGGAGCTGTGTTGGACCCGGGATAAAGCAAGCCCAATAGCCTACTTTTGTATATATATATGTGTGCGTGTTATACACGAAGGAAGGGGTAATTTACTAAAGAAAGATGAAAAGGGGTAGATAACTAAAAAAGAAGAAAAGAGGAAGGAGGATAAGAAGGAGAAGAAGATAAGAAGCAGGGGACAGGAGGGAAAGCAGGCAGAAAGGGGACGGAGGAAAAACAGGGAAGCGATGAAACAGAGAAAGAGGAGAAACAGAGGAAGAAAAAGAAGCTCAGAGGAGGAAGAGAAAGAAAAAAGAAAGAAAGAAGAGAAGGAAGAGAGGACGGGAGGGTGGCCAGGCACCAAACAGGAGGGAACAGAGAAAAAGAGGGAAGGAAGGCAAGATGAGTTATAACTGAAGAAGATCGTTGCACCTCCGATACCGGTCCGCAACGACGCCGTCCTCTCGCACGACTTCGACCCCCACCGTCTTCCCTCGTTTCCATCAATGAGTTAAGGTATATAACTCAAGACCACCATCTGCACCAAACGGTCATTGCCGACTCGCGTTCCTCGCCTCGCCTCGCCTCGCCATGGCTCGCGTGTCTTGCCTTGCATTACATCGCCTCGCCTCGCCTCGCCTCGCCATGGCTCGCGTGTCTTGCCTTGCATTACATCGCCTCGCCTCGCCTCGCCTCGCCTCGGCCTCGGCAGGATTCGCGTGCATCGCCTCGCCTTGCCATGACTCGCGTTCCTCGCCTCGGCCTCGGCAGGACTCGCGTGTATCGCCTCGCCTCGCCTCGGCCTCGGCAGGACTCGCGTGCATCGCCTCGCCTCGGCATGACTCGCATGGCTGCTCGCGTCAGCTTGTCTCGCGTGCTCACCAAGGTACAGCAGCAGCAGTAGCCCAAGAATGAGGACAAAGCTCTTCAGTTTTGGTTCGCGACAGTGCCCTTCGTTGCGACTAAAGCCGTGGCCCGCCTCGGCATTACTCGCGGGACTCTTCGCCTCGTCCATGCTCGCGTCCTCGCCATGCATGAACGCTGTTTTTATGGGACTCCAAGCATGTACAAGAGATTGAGTAAGTTGGTGTTATGGGAATATATATGACTCGTAAGGTCATTTAATCGAATGAAGCATTCACCATGAGTTTCACCCTCTTTCGGTAATGTACAATTACATTCTTAAATCTCCTTTCGGGTATAAAATAATCATTCTAATTCCCTAAGATATCATTTGACAATTATATCATTTAAATAATTACTGACTTGAGCGTCGGAGTGCCTTCCCGGGGAGCACCAGCTCCGGGTTTGGTTTTTGCAGAAACATGGACGTTATTACTTTACAACGAGAGAGAGAGAATAGAGGGACCACAAGAAGAAGAAACGACAAAGACTCGGGAACCCGGAGTGTTGCCGGTTTCCTTTCCGTTGGAACGAGGTTCCAACAAATCCGAGTTCCAACACTGGCGCCGACCGTGGGGAATTTCCTCACACAACTGGTTTGACATCCGTCATGACGAGAGATTGCTATTCTTGCTCTATGAAAAACAAATCACAAGGTTAACAAAAGATAAAAGGCAAAGAGTCAGGTAAGTCCCGCTTGCACCTTGCATGACTTTTACCTTACTCATACTTTCTTCTATTTATTTAGCTTGATTACAATTAGCGGTATCGGGCGAGTCACCGAGCACGCGAGATGTACACACCTAGGCCACGATGCCGCCTCACCAGGCGGGGCTGTAAGACCTCTTGGGTGGTGACGTGCTTCCAGCTTCCAGGGCTGAGCTAGAAAACTCCCCCTGGTCGCGAAAGAGAGGACTGCTCGTGCTTCCAGCTTCCAGGGCTGAGCTTGAAAACTCCCCCTGGTCGCGAAAGCGTAGACGGCTGGGCCGGGTTTGGCTAATAACCCCCCCAGTCGCGTGTCCTCCTTCCAGCTTCCAGGGCTGAGCTAGAAAACTCCCCCTGGTCGCAAAAGAGAGGACTGCTCGTGCTTCCAGCTTCCAGGGCTGAGCTTGAAAACTCCCCCTGGTCGCGAAAGCGTAGACGGCTGGGCCGGGTTTGGCTAATAACCCCCCCAGTCGCGTGTCCTCCTTCCAGCTTCCAGGGATGAGCTAGAAAACTCCCCCTGGTCGCGAAAGAGAGGACTGCTCGTGCTTCCAGCTTCCAGGGCTGAGCTTGAAAACTCCCCCTGGTCGCGAAAGCGTAGAAGGCTGGGCCGGGTTTGGCTAATAACCCCCCCAGTCGCGTGTCCTCCTTCCAGCTTCCAGGGCTGAGCTAGAAAACTCCCCCTGGTCGCGAAAGAGAGGACTGCTCGTGCTTCCAGCTTCCAGGGCTGAGCTTGAAAACTCCCCCTGGTCGCGAAAGCGTAGACGGCTGGGCCGGGTTTGGCTAAAAAACCCCCCGGTCGCGTATCCTACTTCCAGCTTCCAGGGCTGAGCTAGAAAACTCCCCTTGGTCGCGAAAGTGAGGACGGCTCGTGTTTCCAGCTTCCAGGGCTGAGCTAGAAAACTCCCCCTGGTCGCGAAAGCATGATGCGAGATGACAGGTATTGACATCCACTCAAGGCTATTACAAGACAAATCCCCCGAGCAAATTCCATTCAACAACCTGTGTTACTGCATTGCAATCTCTGAGAACGTGCAACACTGATTCATCTCTTCCACATCTCCGACATGCCGAATCATCCGTCAAGTGACGACGAGCTCTTATAGCGTTGCACAGAATGCTCTCTTGAGCAACAAGATACAAGAACTGTTTTACACGCTCCTGTGCCTGTACTTTCCATATCTTGGGCCAAATAACTTCAGTAGGTGCAGCAGAACTTGTTTCACATAACAGCAGCATGCCTCAAACACTCCACGTGAGTAACAACATGCTCTATTTTATACGTACTCGCGTGCCCGTAACAAATGCACACCAGATTAAAAATACATTATGCATGCTCAAAAATTACATTAACTACGCGTGTAACAACATGCTCAATCGCAAGATCGATCACGAGGCTAACATCTTAGCGAGCCTAAGGTGCCTTTTCCCATAAGGCTGGGAGCTTCCCATAGCCTTCGTTCATTCGCATTAGGCATGGGAGCTTCCCTTTGCCTTCGTTCATTCGCATTAGGCATGGGAGCTTCCCTTTGCCTTCGTTCATTCGCATTAGGCATGGGAGCTTCCCTTTGCCTTCGTTCATTCGCATTAGGCATGGGAGCTTCCCTTTGCCTTCGTTCATTCGCATTAGGCATGGGAGCTTCCCTTTGCCTTCGTTCATTCGCATTAGGCATGGGAGCTTCCCTTTGCCTTCGTTCATTCGCATTAGGCATGGGAGCTTCCCTTTGCCTTCGTTCATTCACATTAGGCATGGGAGCTTCCCTTAGCCTTCGTTCATTCACAATAAGGCCGGGAGCTTCCCTTAGCTTTGTTCATTAACAAGAGATCTCGCAAGGCTGGCGACTAACGAGCCTTGAGAGTTTTCTCCTCGAGTCTCGTCTTAATCTAAGAAAGAGGCTATAAGGTGCATAAGAGAAGAATCAAGGGGAGGTTGGGTGCGATTCACTCATAATCACCGTAACATACCATCCTATTAAAATTTGTCTCGTCTTTACCCAATCTAATACGCAAAAATGTCACGTAAATGACGAATAACACACTCGCGAAATTCCTCAATGGGCATAAGATTTAGTAAAGGTCCAATACCTAATCTCGTCGGATCCTCTTTTTGGGCTCCGTATGCTTATGGGCCGCTTTCGTTCTTCTGGGCTGACTTCATGGGCCGTCCCGGGTCCCGTCTTCTGGGCCTAACTCGATTCTCTTTGGGTTCCGCGAGTCCATCGAGAACCGGCTCCAACACCGACAAAAAAATAGTCAACAATTGCAATGAATCTGAATAAAAAACCATTTAGGAAAATCATGAACCCCACGACAAAAAAAAAAAAATAACCTGAATCCATCGCAAAACGGGAAAACCGATTCAAACGGATTGATGGTCCGTTTGTAGTTTAAGGCTCATTTGTAGTTGATCTCCCCCCTCTATATATATCACTATCTATATTCACAAATGTATATTTACAATGACAAATTTTATAAAATATCTCATTCTCTTTTTAATAGAATTCAACTCTAATTTATTATAAACTACTCCCTCCGTCCCACTTTGTTTGTCCTCTTACGCGTTTACACACTTGCCGATGCATGTTTTGCGTCGTTAATATCTCTAACTACATATTATTAAAAATTATAAAATCTTAATATTGTTAAAGTATTAAATGAGACGAATCAAACAAGACCCTACATGACTATATTAATACACAAAGATTGAGAATAATTGAGCAAATTGCGTTAATAGGTGAATAGTGTCAAATTCCGTCATAGGACAAACAAAGTGGGACGGAGGGAGTAAAATTTATGTTTCACTATTTAGTTAAATGTTAACACAATCCCATACGAAAATCCTTAATTACCCCTACATGAATTGCGGAGGTATAAGAAGGTCATTATGAGACGGAAAAAGTAGTAATTATGTAAGGCAATTGTTACTAGAAAACAATGGAAGATCAAACAATCCACTTTATTTATAGTAAATAATAATATTACACCAGCCATAGTAAATCAAAGGAGGTGGGGGTGGACTGCAAGCACGGAAAACAACCTATGCTGGAAACATAACATCACTATCAGCAGTACCACATGTTGAAGAAGCAACGTTATTATTCTGCTTGTTGAAATTTTTGGTATACCTGAACCGAACCTCTTGAATTTGCTTCTTGTCACTCGTATTTCTTTGATTGCAAATAATGGTAACTGAGAAGCCACCATTAGTGGTGCTCAGTGCATCTTCTATAGCTTTTAGTTTGTAGGTTTTTAAGGTAGTTGGTTTGATGTTTACAGCGTCAAGTTTTGCCTTAAGTCCTTGACCAACATCTTTAAATAACTCCAAAGTCTTCTGAAAGTATGCAAGCACTCCCATCTCACTGTATTTTCCATGGACAGTCCACTCATGCTCCCAAAGTTTTAAATTATAACTTGTCTGCTGGTCTGGAGGACTCTGTACACTTGGCCAGTTCTTGTTCAAATCTGAACTTATGCCTGCGATCTGCGCGAGGAAATCTCCAATGATAAACTAAAAATAATAATCCAATCCAATAACTATACTAATTTCTTAGTAAAATCACATTACAATAACAAATTACAATAACAAGTTGATAATGTCAAAAACGGAAAATAGTTTCTCAAATTTTTTCCATTTATCGAAGTCAAAAGTCAAATACAACAATTCAACTTGCTATAACTTATGTGACATGTCATTTTTAGCTTTTTGTTGGAGATGTCATGGAACCTGTCCGAGATCAAATCACATCAATATATCTATAGTATGTACAAGTCTTTAGGGCCCATGTGGTGTCAATATCTAGATATCATATATCCCATACCCATATATGTGTTTGTTATAATCATCATATCAATGTCAAACTGATATCTACTATTTAGTATGAGATACGTATATTAAGTATGGATGTCAAAATAATATTAGAGTGGGTTTTTTATATCTCTAAAAATTATATATCAAAGATATCACTCATATCCGTAAGAATATTCGATATCTCATACGAATTCCTTTAAGAATCTTGACACTATTCACAATGTTTGTTCCTTTAAGAATATCACTCATATCTTGACATTATATACTCCCTTTGTTATAATCATCATATCTTGACATTATATATCAAAGATATCACTCATATACGAATAACAAACATTCAGAGGAGCCCTTTATATACTCTCTTTGTCCCTGAATGTTTGTTCCTTTAAGAATCTTGACACTATTCACAATATAATAATCTTCTAAATATTTTTCTGTATATCAGAGAAAACACAGGCATGTAAGATCTCGTTGGGTCTTTCCTGATCTTGGACACTGGGGGCATTCCCTCACCCTAAATTAAGGAACGGAAATATGCATAATGAGACTAACGTTAAGGAACGAAAAGAGTACCGTATTAGGATGAAAAGCTTCAGTTGCTGGTACACCCTCAGGTTGAGGCCACAAACCGTGAATTTTAAATTCAGTTGGCACTGGTTTGATATTACACTGGATACCTGAATTTCCAGAGCAAACCCCAATTGGCCATTGCACCGCCAGTATGTAAGATGTCACTTTAGAATCACAGTGAACATGTTTCAGAAGAAGGGCAAAAGCTAATATCAAGAAACAATGGAGGATTCTCATCTTGCTAAGAGAAAGAAATGGAGTGAAGTGTGTGGATTTTTATGTCCTTATGAACGTGTATTTATAGAAGAATTAACATGAATACACAATAATCTACATGCAGCAGCCACAATAGGAACATCCAAACAGTAGAGCATGTTTCACGTTTCTACAAACAATAAGGATAGATTTTATAACATTTTTTAATCAATCTCTAGATATTGAATTATTTCGCAAACAGTAGAGCATGTTTCACGTTTCTACAAGCATTTACCTCATTCTAATTCATGTTTGATCTTATACTTTGTCATTAATGACTTGTAAGAGGCTAAAAAACAAAGGATTGTCTGTTGTAACTAGACGTGGAAACCCGCGCGAAGCACGGGTATGGAACGGTTAACCTATGTTTATCTTTCATTTAACATACCTAACGACCACTCGCGTTTTAAGACTTATGTTTCGGTTACATTGTTGTTGCATTTCAACGTTTTGATTTGTTTGTTGTTTCCCTTTTTTGCTTTTTCCATTGTTACTGAATGATATCATTTGCCATCTAATGATAAAATTACTGGAGAATCAACATCATGTGTGGAAGTTGCCTTCTCTAGACAAAAGACTCTAATACAACCCTTAATTATGCTTTGATATCTGCATTCACAATATGGATCAGAATGGTAAATGATGAATAATATCTTATACTGAATTTTGATAAAAAAATAAACTAACATGTCTACCAACCGGGTAGATTTCCCTACCAAAAAAAAAAGCAAATCGGTTACCATAGGATCAAGTGTTACTGCATGTCCTACCTGCAATCATAATTTTGTCAAAAGGAAGAGAAATAATAACACATGAAAATTGGTAGCAAAATTCCGAATTACATTTGTTTTGTTCTTTTTAGAGGATGTTGGCCACCATTTGTCTTTTTACACTGATTTGTTAGTTCATAAGCTTGTTACTCCATGTTGGCATAGAATTCTTGTCATGCTTGTTGGACCCGGGATAAAGCAAGCCCAATAGCCTACTTTTGTATATATATATGTGTGCGTGTTATACACGAAGGAAGGGGTAATTTACTAAAGAAAGATGAAAAGGGGTAGATAACTAAAAAAGAAGAAAAGAGGAAGGAGGATAAGAAGGAGAAGAAGATAAGAAGCAGGGGACAGGAGGGAAAGCAGGCAGAAAGGGGACGGAGGAAAAACAGGGAAGCGATGAAACAGAGAAAGAGGAGAAACAGAGGAAGAAAAAGAAGCTCAGAGGAGGAAGAGAAAGAAAAAAGAAAGAAAGAAGAGAAGGAAGAGAGGACGGGAGGGTGGCCAGGCACCAAACAGGAGGGAACAGAGAAAAAGAGGGAAGGAAGGCAAGATGAGTTATAACTGAAGAAGATCGTTGCACCTCCGATACCGGTCCGCAACGACGCCGTCCTCTCGCACGACTTCGACCCCCACCGTCTTCCCTCGTTTCCATCAATGAGTTAAGGTATATAACTCAAGACCACCATCTGCACCAAACGGTCATTGCCGACTCGCGTTCCTCGCCTCGCCTCGCCTCGCGTGTCTTGCCTTGCATTACATCGCCTCGCCTCGCCTCGCCTCGCCATGGCTCGCGTGTCTTGCCTTGCATTACATCGCCTCGCCTCGCCTCGCCTCGCCTCGGCCTCGGCAGGATTCGCGTGCATCGCCTCGCCTTGCCATGACTCGCGTTCCTCGCCTCGGCCTCGGCAGGACTCGCGTGTATCGCCTCGCCTCGCCTCGGCCTCGACAGGACTCGCGTGCATCGCCTCGCCTCGGCATGACTCGCATGGCTGCTCGCGTCAGCTTGTCTCGCGTGCTCACCAAGGTACAGCAGCAGCAGTAGCCCAAGAATGAGGACAAAGCTCTTCAGTTTTGGTTCGCGACAGTGCCCTTCGTTGCGACTAAAGCCGTGGCCCGCCTCGGCATTACTCGCGGGACTCTTCGCCTCGTCCATGCTCGCGTCCTCGCCATGCATGAACGCTGTTTTTATGGGACTCCAAGCATGTACAAGAGATTGAGTAAGTTGGTGTTATGGGAATATATATGACTCGTAAGGTCATTTAATCGAATGAAGCATTCACCATGAGTTTCACCCTCTTTCGGTAATGTACAATTACATTCTTAAATCTCCTTTCGGGTATAAAATAATCATTCTAATTCCCTAAGATATCATTTGACAATTATATCATTTAAATAATTACTGACTTGAGCGTCGGAGTGCCTTCCCGGGGAGCACCAGCTCCGGGTTTGGTTTTTGCAGGAACATGGACGTTATTACTTTACAACGAGAGAGAGAGAATAGAGGGACCACAAGAAGAAGAAACGACAAAGACTCGGGAACCCGGAGTGTTGCCGGTTTCCTTTCCGTTGGAACGAGGTTCCAACAAATCCGAGTTCCAACACTGGCGCCGACCGTGGGGAATTTCCTCACACAACTGGTTTGACATCCGTCATGACGAGAGATTGCTATTCTTGCTCTATGAAAAACAAATCACAAGGTTAACAAAAGATAAAAGGCAAAGAGTCAGGTAAGTCCCGCTTGCACCTTGCATGACTTTTACCTTACTCATACTTTCTTCTATTTATTTAGCTTGATTACAATTAGCGGTATCGGGCGAGTCACCGAGCACGCGAGATGTACACACCTAGGCCACGATGCCGCCTCACCAGGCGGGGCTGTAAGACCTCTTGGGTGGTGACGTGCTTCCAGCTTCCAGGGCTGAGCTAGAAAACTCCCCCTGGTCGCGAAAGAGAGGACTGCTCGTGCTTCCAGCTTCCAGGGCTGAGCTTGAAAACTCCCCCTGGTCGCGAAAGCGTAGACGGCTGGGCCGGGTTTGGCTAATAACCCCCCCAGTCGCGTGTCCTCCTTCCAGGGCTGAGCTAGAAAACTCCCCCTGGTCGCGAAAGAGAGGACTGCTCGTGCTTCCAGCTTCCAGGGCTGAGCTTGAAAACTCCCCCTGGTCGCGAAAACGTAGACGGCTGGGCCGGGTTTGGCTAATAACCCCCCCAGTCGCGTGTCCTCCTTCCAGCTTCCAGGGCTGAGCTAGAAAACTCCCCCTGGTCGCGAAAGAGAGGACTGCTCGTGCTTCCAGCTTCCAGGGCTGAGCTTGAAAACTCCCCCTGGTCGCGAAAGCGTAGACGGCTGGGCCGGGTTTGGCTAATAACCCCCCCAGTCGCGTGTCCTCCTTCCAGCTTCCAGGGCTGAGCTAGAAAACTCCCCCTGGTCACGAAAGAGAGGACTGCTCGTGCTTCCAGCTTCCAGGGCTGAGCTTGAAAACTCCCCCTGGTCGCGAAAGCGTAGACGGCTGGGCCGGGTTTGGCTAATAACCCCCCCAGTCGCGTGTCCTCCTTCCAGCTTCCAGGGCTGAGCTAGAAAACTCCCCCTGGTCGCGAAAGAGAGGACTGCTCGTGCTTCCAGCTTCCAGGGCTGAGCTTGAAAACTCCCCCTGGTCGCGAAAGCGTAGACGGCTGGGCCGGGTTTGGCTAATAACCCCCCCAGTCGCGTGTCCTCCTTCCAGCTTCCAGGGCTGAGCTAGAAAACTCCCCCTGGTCGCGAAAGAGAGGACTGCTCGTGCTTCCAGCTTCCAGGGCTGAGCTTGAAAACTCCCCCTGGTCGCGAAAGCGTAGACGGCTGGGCCGGGTTTGGCTAAAAACCCCCCCGGTCGCGTATCCTACTTCCAGCTTCCAGGGCTGAGCTAGAAAACTCCCCTTGGTCGCGAAAGTGAGGACGGCTCGTGTTTCCAGCTTCCAGGGCTGAGCTAGAAAACTCCCCCTGGTCGCGAAAGCATGATGCGAGATGACAGGTATTGACATCCACTCAAGGCTATTACAAGACAAATCCCCCGAGCAAATTCCATTCAACAACCTGTGTTACTGCATTGCAATCTCTGAGAACGTGCAACACTGCTTCATCTCTTCCACATCTCCGACATGCCGAATCATCCGTCAAGTGACGACGAGCTCTTATAGCGTTGCACAGAATGCTCTCTTGAGCAACAAGATACAAGAACTGTTTTACACGCTCCTGTGCCTGTACTTTCCATATCTTGGGCCAAATAACTTCAGTAGGTGCAGCAGAACTTGTTTCACATAACAGCAGCATGCCTCAAACACTCCACGTGAGTAACAACATGCTCTATTTTATACGTACTCGCGTGCCCGTAACAAATGCACACCAGATTAAAAATACATTATGCATGCTCAAAAATTACATTAACTACGCGTGTAACAACATGCTCAATCGCAAGATCGATCACGAGGCTAACATCTTAGCGAGCCTAAGGTGCCTTTTCCCATAAGGCTGGGAGCTTCCCATAGCCTTCGTTCATTCGCATTAGGCATGGGAGCTTCCCTTTGCCTTCGTTCATTCGCATTAGGCATGGGAGCTTCCCTTTGCCTTCGTTCATTCGCATTAGGCATGGGAGCTTCCCTTTGCCTTCGTTCATTCGCATTAGGCATGGGAGCTTCCCTTTGCCTTCGTTCATTCGCATTAGGCATGGGAGCTTCCCTTTGCCTTCGTTCATTCGCATTAGGCATGGGAGCTTCCCTTTGCCTTCGTTCATTCGCATTAGGCATGGGAGCTTCCCTTTGCCTTCGTTCATTCGCATTAGGCATGGGAGCTTCCCTTTGCCTTCGTTCATTCGCATTAGGCATGGGAGCTTCCCTTTGGCTTCGTTCATTCACATTAGGCATGGGAGCTTCCCTTAGCCTTCGTTCATTCACAATAAGGCCGGGAGCTTCCCTTAGCTTTGTTCATTAACAAGAGATCTCGCAAGGCTGGCGACTAACGAGCCTTGAGAGTTTTCTCCTCGAGTCTCGTCTTAATCTAAGAAAGAGGCTATAAGGTGCATAAGAGAAGAATCAAGGGGAGGTTGGGTGCGATTCACTCATAATCACCGTAACATACCATCCTATTAAAATTTGTCTCGTCTTTACCCAATCTAAGACGCAAAAATGTCACGTAAATGACGAATAACACACTCGCGAAATTCCACAATGGGCATAAGATTTAGTAAAGGTCCAATAAACCAAGCCTTCGTTTATTCAACGAAGAGCTTGGGGAGCTGTGTTGGACCCGGGATAAAGCAAGCCCAATAGCCTACTTTTGTATATATATATGTGTGCGTGTTATACACGAAGGAAGGGGTAATTTACTAAAGAAAGATGAAAAGGGGTAGATAACTAAAAAAGAAGAAAAGAGGAAGGAGGATAAGAAGGAGAAGAAGATAAGAAGCAGGGGACAGGAGGGAAAGCAGGCAGAAAGGGGACGGAGGAAAAACAGGGAAGCGATGAAACAGAGAAAGAGGAGAAACAGAGGAAGAAAAAGAAGCTTAGAGGAGGAAGAGAAAGAAAAAAGAAAGAAAGAAGAGAAGGAAGAGAGGACGGGAGGGTGGCCAGGCACCAAACAGGAGGGAACAGAGAAAAAGAGGGAAGGAAGGCAAGATGAGTTATAACTGAAGAAGATCGTTGCACCTCCGATACCGGTCCGCAACGACGCCGTCCTCTCGCACGACTTCGACCCCCACCGTCTTCCCTCGTTTCCATCAATGAGTTAAGGTATATAACTCAAGACCACCATCTGCACCAAACGGTCATTGCCGACTCGCGTTCCTCGCCTCGCCTCGCCTCGCCATGGCTCGCGTGTCTTGCCTTGCATTACATCGCCTCGCCTCGCCTCGCCTCGCCATGGCTCGCGTGTCTTGCCTTGCATTACATCGCCTCGCCTCGCCTCGGCCTCGGCAGGATTCGCGTGCATCGCCTCGCCTTGCCATGACTCGCGTTCCTCGCCTCGGCCTCGGCAGGACTCGCGTGTATCGCCTCGCCTCGCCTCGGCCTCGGCAGGACTCGCGTGCATCGCCTCGCCTCGGCATGACTCGCATGGGTGCTCGCGTCAGCTTGTCTCGCGTGCTCACCAAGGTACAGCAGCAGCAGTAGCCCAAGAATGAGGACAAAGCTCTTCAGTTTTGGTTCGCGACAGTGCCCTTCGTTGCGACTAAAGCCGTGGCCCGCCTCGGCATTACTCGCGGGACTCTTCGCCTCGTCGATGCTCGCGTCCTCGCCATGCATGAACGCTGTTTTTATGGGACTCCAAGCATGTACAAGAGATTGAGTAAGTTGGTGTTATGGGAATATATATGACTCGTAAGGTCATTTAATCGAATGAAGCATTCACCATGAGTTTCACCCTCTTTCGGTAATGTACAATTACATTCTTAAATCTCCTTTCGGGTATAAAATAATCATTCTAATTCCCTAAGATATCATTTGACAATTATATCATTTAAATAATTACTGACTTGAGCGTCGGAGTGCCTTCCCGGGGAGCACCAGCTCCGGGTTTGGTTTTTGCAGGAACATGGACGTTATTACTTTACAACGAGAGAGAGAGAATAGAGGGACCACAAGAAGAAGAAACGACAAAGACTCGGGAACCCGGAGTGTTGCCGGTTTCCTTTCCGTTGGAACGAGGTTCCAACAAATCCGAGTTCCAACACTGGCGCCGACCGTGGGGAATTTCCTCACACAACTGGTTTGACATCCGTCATGACGAGAGATTGCTATTCTTGCTCTATGAAAAACAAATCACAAGGTTAACAAAAGATAAAAGGCAAAGAGTCAGGTAAGTCCCGCTTGCACCTTGCATGACTTTTACCTTACTCATACTTTCTTCTATTTATTTAGCATGATTACAATTAGCGGTATCGGGCGAGTCACCGAGCACGCGAGATGTACACACCTAGGCCACGATGCCGCCTCACCAGGCGGGGCTGTAAGACCTCTTGGGTGGTGACGTGCTTCCAGCTTCCAGGGCTGAGCTAGAAAACTCCCCCTGGTCGCGAAAGAGAGGACTGCTCGTGCTTCCAGCTTCCAGGGCTGAGCTTGAAAACTCCCCCTGGTCGCGAAAGCGTAGACGGCTGGGCCGGGTTTGGCTAATAACCCCCCCAGTCGCGTGTCCTCCTTCCAGCTTCCAGGGCTGAGCTAGAAAACTCCCCCTGGTCGCGAAAGAGAGGACTGCTCGTGCTTCCAGCTTCCAGGGCTGAGCTTGAAAACTCCCCCTGGTCGCGAAAGCGTAGACGGCTGGGCCGGGTTTGGCTAATAACCCCCCCAGTCGCGTGTCCTCCTTCCAGCTTCCAGGGCTGAGCTAGAAAACTCCCCCTGGTCGCGAAAGAGAGGACTGCTCGTGCTTCCAGCTTCCAGGGCTGAGCTTGAAAACTCCCCCTGGTCGCGAAAGCGTAGACGGCTGGGCCGGGTTTGGCTAATAACCCCCCCAGTCGCGTGTCCTCCTTCCAGCTTCCAGGGCTGAGCTAGAAAACTCCCCCTGGTCGCGAAAGAGAGGACTGCTCGTGCTTCCAGCTTCCAGGGCTGAGCTTGAAAACTCCCCCTGGTCGCGAAAGCGTAGATGGCTGGGCCGGGTTTGGCTAATAACCCCCCCAGTCGCGTGTCCTCCTTCCAGCTTCCAGGGCTGAGCTAGAAAACTCCCCCTGGTCGCGAAAGAGAGGACTGCTCGTGCTTCCAGCTTCCAGGGCTGAGCTTGAAAACTCCCCCTGGTCGCGAAAGCGTAGACGGCTGGGCCGGGTTTGGCTAAAAACCCCCCCGGTCGCGTATCCTACTTCCAGCTTCCAGGGCTGAGCTAGAAAACTCCCCTTGGTCGCGAAAGTGAGGACGGCTCGTGTTTCCAGCTTCCAGGGTTGAGCTAGAAAACTCCCCCTGGTCGCGAAAGCATGATGCGAGATGACAGGTATTGACATCCACTCAAGGCTATTACAAGACAAATCCCCCGAGCAAATTCCATTCAACAACCTGTGTTACTGCATTGCAATCTCTGAGAACGTGCAACACTGCTTCATCTCTTCCACATCTCCGACATGCCGAATCATCCGTCAAGTGACGACGAGCTCTTATAGCGTTGCACAGAATGCTCTCTTGAGCAACAAGATACAAGAACTGTTTTACACGCTCCTGTGCCTGTACTTTCCATATCTTGGGCCAAATAACTTCAGTAGGTGCAGCAGAACTTGTTTCACATAACAGCAGCATGCCTCAAACACTCCACGTGAGTAACAACATGCTCTATTTTATACGTACTCGCGTGCCCGTAACAAATGCACACCAGATTAAAAATACATTATGCATGCTCAAAAATTACATTAACTACGCGTGTAACAACATGCTCAATCGCAAGATCGATCACGAGGCTAACATCTTAGCGAGCCTAAGGTGCCTTTTCCCATAAGGCTGGGAGCTTCCCATAGCCTTCGTTCATTCGCATTAGGCATGGGAGCTTCCCTTTGCCTTCGTTCATTCGCATTAGGCATGGGAGCTTCCCTTTGCCTTCGTTCATTCGCATTAGGCATGGGAGCTTCCCTTTGCCTTCGTTCATTCGCATTAGGCATGGGAGCTTCCCTTTGCCTTCGTTCATTCGCATTAGGCATGGGAGCTTCCCTTTGCCTTCGTTCATTCGCATTAGGCATGGGAGCTTCCCTTTGCCTTCGTTCATTCGCATTAGGCATGGGAGCTTCCCTTTGCCTTCGTTCATTCACATTAGGCATGGGAGCTTCCCTTAGCCTTCGTTCATTCACAATAAGGCCGGGAGCTTCCCTTAGCTTTGTTCATTAACAAGAGATCTCGCAAGGCTGGCGACTAACGAGCCTTGAGAGTTTTCTCCTCGAGTCTCGTCTTAATCTAAGAAAGAGGCTATAAGGTGCATAAGAGAAGAATCAAGGGGAGGTTGGGTGCGATTCACTCATAATCACCGTAACATACCATCCTATTAAAATTTGTCTCGTCTTTACCCAATCTAATACGCAAAAATGTCACGTAAATGACGAATAACACACTCGCGAAATTCCTCAATGGGCATAAGATTTAGTAAAGGTCCAATAAACCAAGCCTTCGTTTATTCAACGAAGAGCTTGGGGAGCTGTGTTGGACCCGGGATAAAGCAAGCCCAATAGCCTACTTTTGTATATATATATGTGTGTGTGTTATACACGAAGGAAGGGGTAATTTACTAAAGAAAGATGAAAAGGGGTAGATAACTAAAAAAGAAGAAAAGAGGAAGGAGGATAAGAAGGAGAAGAAGATAAGAAGCAGGGGACAGGAGGGAAAGCAGGCAGAAAGGGGACGGAGGAAAAACAGGGAAGCGATGAAACAGAGAAAGAGGAGAAACAGAGGAAGAAAAAGAAGCTCAGAGGAGGAAGAGAAAGAAAAAAGAAAGAAAGAAGAGAAGGAAGAGAGGACGGGAGGGTGGCCAGGCACCAAACAGGAGGGAACAGAGAAAAAGAGGGAAGGAAGGCAAGATGAGTTATAACTGAAGAAGATCGTTGCACCTCCGATACCGGTCTGCAACGACGCCGTCCTCTCGCACGACTTCGACCCCCACCGTCTTCCCTCGTTTCCATCAATGAGTTAAGGTATATAACTCAAGACCACCATCTGCACCAAACGGTCATTGCCGACTCGCGTTCCTCGCCTCGCCTCGCCTCGCCATGGCTCGCGTGTCTTGCCTTGCATTACATCGCCTCGCCTCGGCCTCGGCAGGATTCGCGTGCATCGCCTCGCCTTGCCATGACTCGCGTTCCTCGCCTCGGCCTCGGCAGGACTCGCGTGTATCGCCTCGCCTCGCCTCGGCCTCGGCAGGACTCGCGTGCATCGCCTCGCCTCGCCTCGCCTCGGCATGACTCGCATGGCTGCTCGCGTCAGCTTGTCTCGCGTGCTCACCAAGGTACAGCAGCAGCAGTAGCCCAAGAATGAGGACAAAGCTCTGCAGTTTTGGTTCGCAACAGTGCCCTTCGTTGCGACTAAAGCCGTGGCCCGCCTCGGCATTACTCGCGGGACTCTTCGCCTCGTCCATGCTCGCGTCCTCGCCATGCATGAATGCTGTTTTTATGGGACTCCAAGCATGTACAAGAGATTGAGTAAGTTGGTGTTATGGGAATATATATGACTCGTAAGGTCATTTAATCGAATGAAGCATTCACCATGAGTTTCACCCTCTTTCGGTAATGTACAATTACATTCTTAAATCTCCTTTCGGGTATAAAATAATCATTCTAATTCCCTAAGATATCATTTGACAATTATATCATTTAAATAATTACTGACTTGAGCGTCGGAGTGCCTTCCCGGGGAGCACCAGCTCCGGGTTTGGTTTTTGCAGGAACATGGACGTTATTACTTTACAACGAGAGAGAGAGAATAGAGGGACCACAAGAAGAAGAAACGACAAAGACTCGGGAACCCGGAGTGTTGTCGGTTTCCTTTCCGTTGGAACGAGGTTCCAACAAATCCGAGTTCCAACAATGCTCATACAAAAATCCTGTAAAATTATTCAACATTTATTTTCTTTTTTTAAAGAAAAAATATGGATAGCATAATTTCCACCTTACTGTAAATACATCACTTGGTTTTTGTGGCATCATCTACTGCAAAAACATTCTCTCTTGGTGGTCTAATGTGGTTTATCCACCTACTATGAACCATGTTGCCATTTCTCACTCTTAATTAAACCCGGATCTTACCGATCAACTACCATCAACGTTCACTACCACAAACTCATCTATTTTATACGTACTCGCGTGCCCGTAACAAATGCACACCAGATTAAAAATACATTATGCATGCTCAAAAATTACATTAACTACGCGTGTAACAACATGCTCAATCGCAAGATCGATCACGAGGCTAACATCTTAGCGAGCCTAAGGTGCCTTTTCCCATAAGGCTGGGAGCTTCCC
The DNA here is from genome assembly GCA_029168935.1 of Oxyria digyna. Lineage (NCBI taxonomy): Eukaryota > Viridiplantae > Streptophyta > Magnoliopsida > Caryophyllales > Polygonaceae > Oxyria > Oxyria digyna. The sequence goes on along the minus strand of JAPVLV010000021.1, from coordinate 767,822 downwards.
ATAGCCTTCGTTCATTCGCATTAGGCATGGGAGCTTCCCTTTGCCTTCGTTCATTCGCATTAGGCATGGGAGCTTCCCTTTGCCTTCGTTCATTCGCATTAGGCATGGGAGCTTCCCTTTGCCTTCGTTCATTCGCATTAGGCATGGGAGCTTCCCTTTGCCTTCGTTCATTCGCATTAGGCATGGGAGCTTCCCTTTGCCTTCGTTCATTCGCATTAGGCATGGGAGCTTCCCTTTGCCTTCGTTCATTCGCATTAGGCATGGGAGCTTCCCTTTGCCTTCGTTCATTCACATTAGGCATGGGAGCTTCCCTTTGCCTTCGTTCATTCACATTAGGCATGGGAGCTTCCCTTAGCCTTCGTTCATTCACAATAAGGCCGGGAGCTTCCCTTAGCTTTGTTCATTAACAAGAGATCTCGCAAGGCTGGCGACTAACGAGCCTTGAGAGTTTTCTCCTCGAGTCTCGTCTTAATCTAAGAAAGAGGCTATAAGGTGCATAAGAGAAGAATCAAGGGGAGGTTGGGTGCGATTCACTCATAATCACCGTAACATACCATCCTATTAAAATTTGTCTCGTCTTTACCCAATCTAATACGCAAAAATGTCACGTAAATGACGAATAACACACTCGCGAAATTCCTCAATGGGCATAAGATTTAGTAAAGGTCCAATACCTAATCTCGTCGGATCCTCTTTTTGGGCTCCGTATGCTTATGGGCCGCTTTCGTTCTTCTGGGCTGACTTCATGGGCCGTCCCGGGTCCCGTCTTCTGGGCCTAACTCGATTCTCTTTGGGTTCCGCGAGTCCATCGAGAACCGGCTCCAACACCGACAAAAAAATAGTCAACAATTGCAATGAATCTGAATAAAAAACCATTTAGGAAAATCATGAACCCCACGACAAAAAAAAAAAAATAACCTGAATCCATCGCAAAACGGGAAAACCGATTCAAACGGATTGATGGTCCGTTTGTAGTTTAAGGCTCATTTGTAGTTGATCTCCCCCCTCTATATATATCACTATCTATATTCACAAATGTATATTTACAATGACAAATTTTATAAAATATCTCATTCTCTTTTTAATAGAATTCAACTCTAATTTATTATAAACTACTCCCTCCGTCCCACTTTGTTTGTCCTCTTACGCGTTTACACACTTGCCGATGCATGTTTTGCGTCGTTAATATCTCTAACTACATATTATTAAAAATTATAAAATCTTAATATTGTTAAAGTATTAAATGAGACGAATCAAACAAGACCCTACATGACTATATTAATACACAAAGATTGAGAATAATTGAGCAAATTGCGTTAATAGGTGAATAGTGTCAAATTCCGTCATAGGACAAACAAAGTGGGACGGAGGGAGTAAAATTTATGTTTCACTATTTAGTTAAATGTTAACACAATCCCATACGAAAATCCTTAATTACCCCTACATGAATTGCGGAGGTATAAGAAGGTCATTATGAGACGGAAAAAGTAGTAATTATGTAAGGCAATTGTTACTAGAAAACAATGGAAGATCAAACAATCCACTTTATTTATAGTAAATAATAATATTACACCAGCCATAGTAAATCAAAGGAGGTGGGGGTGGACTGCAAGCACGGAAAACAACCTATGCTGGAAACATAACATCACTATCAGCAGTACCACATGTTGAAGAAGCAACGTTATTATTCTGCTTGTTGAAATTTTTGGTATACCTGAACCGAACCTCTTGAATTTGCTTCTTGTCACTCGTATTTCTTTGATTGCAAATAATGGTAACTGAGAAGCCACCATTAGTGGTGCTCAGTGCATCTTCTATAGCTTTTAGTTTGTAGGTTTTTAAGGTAGTTGGTTTGATGTTTACAGCGTCAAGTTTTGCCTTAAGTCCTTGACCAACATCTTTAAACAACTCCAAAGTCTTCTGAAAGTATGCAAGCACTCCCATCTCACTGTATTTTCCATGGACAGTCCACTCATGCTCCCAAAGTTTTAAATTATAACTTGTCTGCTGGTCTGGAGGACTCTGTACACTTGGCCAGTTCTTGTTCAAATCTGAACTTATGCCTGCGATCTGCGCGAGGAAATCTCCAATGATAAACTAAAAATAATAATCCAATCCAATAACTATACTAATTTCTTAGTAAAATCACATTACAATAACAAATTACAATAACAAGTTGATAATGTCAAAAACGGAAAATAGTTTCTCAAATTTTTTCCATTTATCGAAGTCAAAAGTCAAATACAACAATTCAACTTGCTATAACTTATGTGACATGTCATTTTTAGCTTTTTGTTGGAGATGTCATGGAACCTGTCCGAGATCAAATCACATCAATATATCTATAGTATGTACAAGTCTTTAGGGCCCATGTGGTGTCAATATCTAGATATCATATATCCCATACCCATATATGTGTTTGTTATAATCATCATATCAATGTCAAACTGATATCTACTATTTAGTATGAGATACGTATATTAAGTATGGATGTCAAAATAATATTAGAGTGGGTTTTTTATATCTCTAAAAATTATATATCAAAGATATCACTCATATCCGTAAGAATATTCGATATCTCATACGAATTCCTTTAAGAATCTTGACACTATTTACAATGTTTGTTCCTTTAAGAATCTCACTCATATCTTGACATTATATACTCCCTTTGTTATAATCATCATATCTTGACATTATATATCAAAGATATCACTCATATACGAATAACAAACATTCAGAGGAGCCCTTTATATACTCTCTTTGTCCCTGGATGTTTGTTCCTTTAAGAATCTTGACACTATTCACAATATAATAATCTTCTAAATATTTTTCTGTATATCAGAGAAAACACAGGCATGTAAGATCTCGTTGGGTCTTTCCTGATCTTGGACACTGGGGGCATTCCCTCACCCTAAATTAAGGAACGGAAATATGCATAATGAGACTAACGTTAAGGAACGAAAAGAGTACCGTATTAGGATGAAAAGCTTCAGTTGCTGGTACACCCTCAGGTTGAGGCCACAAACCGTGAATTTTAAATTCAGTTGGCACTGGTTTGATATTACACTGGATACCTGAATTTCCAGAGCAAACCCCAATTGGCCATTGCACCGCCAGTATGTAAGATGTCACTTTAGAATCACAGTGAACATGTTTCAGAAGAAGGGCAAAAGCTAATATCAAGAAACAATGGAGGATTCTCATCTTGCTAAGAAAAAGAAATGGAGTGAAGTGTGTGGATTTTTATGTCCTTATGAACGTGTATTTATAGAAGAATTAACATGAATACACAATAATCTACATGCAGCAGCCACAATAGGAACATCCAAACAGTAGAGCATGTTTCACGTTTCTACAAACAATAAGGATAGATTTTATAACATTTTTTAATCAATCTCTAGATATTGAATTATTTCGCAAACAGTAGAGCATGTTTCACGTTTCTACAAGCATTTACCTCATTCTAATTCATGTTTGATCTTATACTTTGTCATTAATGACTTGTAAGAGGCTAAAAAACAAAGGATTGTCTGTTGTAACTAGACGTGGAAACCCGCGCGAAGCACGGGTATGGAACGGTTAACCTATGTTTATCTTTCATTTAACATACCTAACGACCACTCGCGTTTTAAGACTTATGTTTCGGTTACATTGTTGTTGCATTTCAACGTTTTGATTTGTTTGTTGTTTCCCTTTTTTGCTTTTTCCATTGTTACTGAATGATATCATTTGCCATCTAATGATAAAATTACTGGAGAATCAACATCATGTGTGGAAGTTGCCTTCTCTAGACAAAAGACTCTAATACAACCCTTAATTATGCTTTGATATCTGCATTCACAATATGGATCAGAATGGTAAATGATGAATAATATCTTATACTGAATTTTGATAAAAAAAATAAACTAACATGTCTACCAACCGGGTAGATTTCCCTACCAAAAAAAAAAGCAAATCGGTTACCATAGGATCAAGTGTTACTGCATGTCCTACCTGCAATCATAATTTTGTCAAAAGGAAGAGAAATAATAACACATGAAAATTGGTAGCAAAATTCCGAATTACATTTGTTTTGTTCTTTTTAGAGGATGTTGGCCACCATTTGTCTTTTTACACTGATTTGTTAGTTCATAAGCTTGTTACTCCATGTTGGCATAGAATTCTTGTCATGCTTGTTGGACCCGGGATAAAGCAAGCCCAATAGCCTACTTTTGTATATATATATGTGTGCGTGTTATACACGAAGGAAGGGGTAATTTACTAAAGAAAGATGAAAAGGGGTAGATAACTAAAAAAGAAGAAAAGAGGAAGGAGGATAAGAAGGAGAAGAAGATAAGAAGCAGGGGACAGGAGGGAAAGCAGGCAGAAAGGGGACGGAGGAAAAACAGGGAAGCGATGAAACAGAGAAAGAGGAGAAACAGAGGAAGAAAAAGAAGCTCAGAGGAGGAAGAGAAAGAAAAAAGAAAGAAAGAAGAGAAGGAAGAGAGGACGGGAGGGTGGCCAGGCACCAAACAGGAGGGAACAGAGAAAAAGAGGGAAGGAAGGCAAGATGAGTTATAACTGAAGAAGATCGTTGCACCTCCGATACCGGTCCGCAACGACGCCGTCCTCTCGCACGACTTCGACCCCCACCGTCTTCCCTCGTTTCCATCAATGAGTTAAGGTATATAACTCAAGACCACCATCTGCACCAAACGGTCATTGCCGACTCGCGTTCCTCGCCTCGCCTCGCCATGGCTCGTGTGTCTTGCCTTGCATTACATCGCCTCGCCTCGCCTCGCCTCGCCATGGCTCGCGTGTCTTGCCTTGCATTACATCGCCTCGCCTCGCCTCGGCCTCGGCAGGATTCGCGTGCATCGCCTCGCCTTTCCATGACTCGCGTTCCTCGCCTCGGCCTCGGCAGGACTCGCGTGTATCGCCTCGCCTCGCCTCGGCCTCGGCAGGACTCGCGTGCATCGCCTCGCCTCGGCATGACTCGCATGGCTGCTCGCGTCAGCTTGTCTCGCGTGCTCACCAAGGTACAGCAGCAGCAGTAGCCCAAGAATGAGGACAAAGCTCTTCAGTTTTGGTTCGCGACAGTGCCCTTCGTTGCGACTAAAGCCGTGGCCCGCCTCGGCATTACTCGCGGGACTCTTCGCCTCGTCCATGCTCGCGTCCTCGCCATGCATGAACGCTGTTTTTATGGGACTCCAAGCATGTACAAGAGATTGAGTAAGTTGGTGTTATGGGAATATATATGACTCGTAAGGTCATTTAATCGAATGAAGCATTCACCATGAGTTTCACCCTCTTTCGGTAATGTACAATTACATTCTTAAATCTCCTTTCGGGTATAAAATAATCATTCTAATTCCCTAAGATATCATTTGACAATTATATCATTTAAATAATTACTGACTTGAGCGTCGGAGTGCCTTCCCGGGGAGCACCAGCTCCGGGTTTGGTTTTTGCAGGAACATGGACGTTATTACTTTACAACGAGAGAGAGAGAATAGAGGGACCACAAGAAGAAGAAACGACAAAGACTCGGGAACCCGGAGTGTTGCCGGTTTCCTTTCCGTTGGAACGAGGTTCCAACAAATCCGAGTTCCAACACTGGCGCCGACCGTGGGGAATTTCCTCACACAACTGGTTTGACATCCGTCATGACGAGAGATTGCTATTCTTGCTCTATGAAAAACAAATCACAAGGTTAACAAAAGATAAAAGGCAAAGAGTCAGGTAAGTCCCGCTTGCACCTTGCATGACTTTTACCTTACTCATACTTTCTTCTATTTATTTAGCTTGATTACAATTAGCGGTATCGGGCGAGTCACCGAGCACGCGAGATGTACACACCTAGGCCACGATGCCGCCTCACCAGGCGGGGCTGTAAGACCTCTTGGGTGGTGACGTGCTTCCAGCTTCCAGGGCTGAGCTAGAAAACTCCCCCTGGTCGCGAAAGAGAGGACTGCTCGTGCTTCCAGCTTCCAGGGCTGAGCTTGAAAACTCCCCCTGGTCGCGAAAGCGTAGACGGCTGGGCCGGGTTTGGCTAATAACCCCCCCAGTCGCGTGTCCTCCTTCCAGCTTCCAGGGCTGAGCTAGAAAACTCCCCCTGGTCGCGAAAGAGAGGACTGCTCGTGCTTCCAGCTTCCAGGGCTGAGCTTGAAAACTCCCCCTGGTCGCGAAAGCGTAGACGGCTGGGCCGGGTTTGGCTAATAACCCCCCCAGTCGCGTGTCCTCCTTCCAGCTTCCAGGGCTGAGCTAGAAAACTCCCCCTGGTCGCGAAAGAGAGGACTGCTCGTGCTTCCAGCTTCCAGGGCTGAGCTTGAAAACTCCCCCTGGTCGCGAAAGCGTAGACGGTTGGGCCGGGTTTGGCTAATAACCCCCCCAGTCGCGTGTCCTCCTTCCAGCTTCCAGGGCTGAGCTAGAAAACTCCCCCTGGTCGCGAAAAAGAGGACTGCTCGTGCTTCCAGCTTCCAGGGCTGAGCTTGAAAACTCCCCCTGGTCGCGAAAGCGTAGACGGCTGGGCCGGGTTTGGCTAATAACCCCCCAGTCGCGTGTCCTCCTTCCAGCTTCCAGGGCTGAGCTAGAAAACTCCCCCTGGTCGCGAAAGAGAGGACTGCTCGTGCTTCCAGCTTCCAGGGCTGAGCTTGAAAACTCCCCCTGGTCGCGAAAGCGTAGACGGCTGGGCCGGGTTTGGCTAATAACCCCCCCAGTCGCGTGTCCTCCTTCCAGCTTCCAGGGCTGAGCTAGAAAACTCCCCCTGGTCGCGAAAGAGAGGACTGCTCGTGCTTCCAGCTTCCAGGGCTGAGCTTGAAAACTCCCCCTGGTCGCGAAAGCGTAGACGGCTGGGCCGGGTTTGGCTAAAAACCCCCCCGGTCGCGTATCCTACTTCCAGCTTCCAGGGCTGAGCTAGAAAACTCCCCTTGGTCGCGAAAGTGAGGACGGCTCGTGTTTCCAGCTTCCAGGGCTGAGCTAGAAAACTCCCCCTGGTCGCGAAAGCATGATGCGAGATGACAGGTATTGACATCCACTCAAGGCTATTACAAGACAAATCCCCCGAGCAAATTCCATTCAACAACCTGTGTTACTGCATTGCAATCTCTGAGAACGTGCAACACTGATTCATCTCTTCCACATCTCCGACATGCCGAATCATCCGTCAAGTGACGACGAGCTCTTATAGCGTTGCACAGAATGCTCTCTTGAGCAACAAGATACAAGAACTGTTTTACACGCTCCTGTGCCTGTACTTTCCATATCTTGGGCCAAATAACTTCAGTAGGTGCAGCAGAACTTGTTTCACATAACAGCAGCATGCCTCAAACACTCCACGTGAGTAACAACATGCTCTATTTTATACGTACTCGCGTGCCCGTAACAAATGCACACCAGATTAAAAATACATTATGCATGCTCAAAAATTACATTAACTACGCGTGTAACAACATGCTCAATCGCAAGATCGATCACGAGGCTAACATCTTAGCGAGCCTAAGGTGCCTTTTCCCATAAGGCTGGGAGCTTCCCATAGCCTTCGTTCATTCGCATTAGGCATGGGAGCTTCCCTTTGCCTTCGTTCATTCGCATTAGGCATGGGAGCTTCCCTTTGCCTTCGTTCATTCGCATTAGGCATGGGAGCTTCCCTTTGCCTTCGTTCATTCGCATTAGGCATGGGAGCTTCCCTTTGCCTTCGTTCATTCGCATTAGGCATGGGAGCTTCCCTTTGCCTTCGTTCATTCGCATTAGGCATGGGAGCTTCCCTTTGCCTTCGTTCATTCGCATTAGGCATGGGAGCTTCCCTTTGCCTTCGTTCATTCGCATTAGGCATGGGAGCTTCCCTTTGCCTTCGTTCATTCACATTAGGCATGGGAGCTTCCCTTAGCCTTCGTTCATTCACAATAAGGCCGGGAGCTTCCCTTAGCTTTGTTCATTAACAAGAGATCTCGCAAGGCTGGCGACTAACGAGCCTTGAGAGTTTTCTCCTCGAGTCTCGTCTTAATCTAAGAAAGAGGCTATAAGGTGCATAAGAGAAGAATCAAGGGGAGGTTGGGTGCGATTCACTCATAATCACCGTAACATACCATCCTATTAAAATTTGTCTCGTCTTTACCCAATCTAATACGCAAAAATGTCACGTAAATGACGAATAACACACTCGCGAAATTCCTCAATGGGCATAAGATTTAGTAAAGGTCCAATAAACCAAGCCTTCGTTTATTCAACGAAGAGCTTGGGGAGCTGTGTTGGACCCGGGATAAAGCAAGCCCAATAGCCTACTTTTGTATATATATATGTGTGCGTGTTATACACGAAGGAAGGGGTAATTTACTAAAGAAAGATGAAAAGGGGTAGATAACTAAAAAAGAAGAAAAGAGGAAGGAGGATAAGAAGGAGAAGAAGATAAGAAGCAGGGGACAGGAGGGAAAGCAGGCAGAAAGGGGACGGAGGAAAAACAGGGAAGCGATGAAACAGAGAAAGAGGAGAAACAGAGGAAGAAAAAGAAGCTCAGAGGAGGAAGAGAAAGAAAAAAGAAAGAAAGAAGAGAAGGAAGAGAGGACGGGAGGGTGGCCAGGCACCAAACAGGAGGGAACAGAGAAAAAGAGGGAAGGAAGGCAAGATGAGTTATAACTGAAGAAGATCGTTGCACCTCCGATACCGGTCTGCAACGACGCCGTCCTCTCGCACGACTTCGACCCCCACCGTCTTCCCTCGTTTCCATCAATGAGTTAAGGTATATAACTCAAGACCACCATCTGCACCAAACGGTCATTGCCGACTCGCGTTCCTCGCCTCGCCTCGCCTCGCCATGGCTCGCGTGTCTTGCCTTGCATTACATCGCCTCGCCTCGCCTCGCCTCGCCTCGGCCTCGGCAGGATTCGCGTGCATCGCCTCGCCTTGCCATGACTCGCGTTCCTCGCCTCGGCCTCGGCAGGACTCGCGTGTATCGCCTCGCCTCGCCTCGGCCTCGGCAGGACTCGCGTGCATCGCCTCGCCTCGGCATGACTCGCATGGCTGCTCGCGTGCTCACCAAGGTACAGCAGCAGCAGTAGCCCAAGAATGAGGACAAAGCTCTTCAGTTTTGGTTCGCGACAGTGCCCTTCGTTGCGACTAAAGCCGTGGCCCGCCTCGGCATTACTCGCGGGACTCTTCGCCTCGTCCATGCTCGCGTCCTCGCCATGCATGAACGCTGTTTTTATGGGACTCCAAGCATGTACAAGAGATTGAGTAAGTTGGTGTTATGGGAATATATATGACTCGTAAGGTCATTTAATCGAATGAAGCATTCACCATGAGTTTCACCCTCTTTCGGTAATGTACAATTACATTCTTAAATCTCCTTTCGGGTATAAAATAATCATTCTAATTCCCTAAGATATCATTTGACAATTATATCATTTAAATAATTACTGACTTGAGCGTCGGAGTGCCTTCCCGGGGAGCACCAGCTCCGGGTTTGGTTTTTGCAGGAACATGGACGTTATTACTTTACAACGAGAGAGAGAGAATAGAGGGACCACAAGAAGAAGAAACGACAAAGACTCGGGAACCCGGAGTGTTGCCGGTTTCCTTTCCGTTGGAACGAGGTTCCAACAAATCCGAGTTCCAACAATGCTCATACAAAAATCCTGTAAAATTATTCAACATTTATTTTCTTTTTTTAAAGAAAAGAATATGGATAGCATAATTTCCACCTTACTGTAAATACATCACTTGGTTTTTTTGGCATCATCTACTGCAAAAACATTCTCTCTTGGTGGTCTAATGTGGTTTATCCACCTACTATGAACCATGTTGCCATTTCTCACTCTTAATTAAACCCGGATCTTACCGATCAACTACCATCAACGTTCACTACCACAAACTCATCTTTGTGACTACAACAACATGACCAAAATCAGATCAAAGTAAGGAAATAAATTATTTGGTTAGATTTTTAGAGAATCACAATAAATTGTAAACATGAAGAAACAGAAATGGGAAAATTTTGCAATAGTAAGAATAAAGACTTCAGAAGACTCTAGCATCTACAATGCATCTCTTCGGTGTACTGTATTATCGTTTCTCAAACAGAAAACTACTAAGAGATGGGTAATTATCCAATGAAACAGAATCAAAAGGAAAAAAACTTGTTAAATATAGGAAGAAAAAAGAAACAAAAGAGTTCAACTGGCTTTCATGGATAACAACTTCTTAACTTGATCTACCTTCTCTTCAACTTCTTTCTTGTGTTTCTTATCTAATTCACTAATAGAATCAACCCATTTTATCTTCTATTGGATAGAAAGTAGCAAATTATCAGAGTTTCCAACCTTCAAAATTTCAAAAACATCATCAACTATAAGTCACTTAAAAACCAAAGATTATAAATGGTAAGGAAAGTTTTACAGCACTCCCTTCAATGTGTCTTACAATTCACTTGTCTAACTGCAACTACAGGAAATTGTTTTTTTGCAGGGGAAAAATGGAAAGGCAGTTTTTTCATACGATCATGTATAACAACACAACTCCTATTTTACGCACAATAAAGCATTCTTCCCTATATATGATTTTAGTTTATGTTCGAAGCGCAGGTATGAAATATACATGCAAAACAGAAGGGGAGGATACACCGCAATAACAGGATATAGTAGTATAAGTGTATAGCAAGTATTAGTCATGTAAATACCAGTATCCTGATATCCACATTCTGATTTTTCTTCAGAAGACAAAGGGATGCAAGATCATGTTGAAATTACTTTCTTGTCTTATAGAGATGGGCAAAGAAGAGTTCTAAGTTGTAAAAATATAAAAAATACGATAAAACCATTTCACTTTATGTGAGGACTTACCATTCAAAAACAGCATCCTGGTTTCAGGATGAGAGGCAACACACTGCATAATGTGAGAAACAATGTATCAAATTGATGAGCAGCCAGATTCTTCTATACATAAATGCAGATTTTATTATATCCAAATTCCAAATGTAAGAAAATTAAAAATTGATAATTCTTTTAGATACAAATAGACTACACCAAATTACCAGCCCCCATCATAAATTCTATAATGGGTGAAAAGAAAACATACTTAAATCTCATACATTTCCTTGAGAAACAAAACTGAGAAGTCAGGACAACCTGATTCTAAATATTTTAGAAAAAAATTTGTCATTAGTGTGATGGCTTTTGGAAAATAGAGACGTCCAAGCAGAAAGAGCATAGAAAGCAGTTACATCTTAGAAACAAAAGAACAATAGCTTAGTATATATAAGAGCTGGAGCCTAGGTGATCAACCGAGTGCTATAACCTAGCATATGATATGTATTTGATAGAAACAACACTAAGAAGTCGACCTGAAGAAGAGCAAGTGCATTACAAACACGGTTTGATTGCGACGGAGTGAGGGTTGGAGGGGAGAGCACGGGATATATTGACACAATCTCCTGCAAGTATGCCAAAGCAAAGGGTAATTAAAAACCTCCCTCAGTAATAGATTGACTTGGTAATCAAGAAGCAATTTGCTGAAATAACTGAAGACGTAGAAAAAACAATATCCTTTCAAACATCTTGCATATGGAGGATAAAACACAAAGCATACCCGCAGAAGTGCAACAATGGTGCCAAATGAGTTCCACAAGAGTGGAGCTAAATCTTGGAACAACTCTCTTTTCTGTTAAGAAAGTAAAGAACAATTATCAATAAGATGTACTAAAATATGAATTTGAAAGTCAATCTAAAATCTATAAGCATAACACTGTCCTCCTTCCCCCAGTGTTACTCAGTAGCCATATATATAGCAGTTGTTGCAATAACAAAAGTCGGATTCAAGACAATACAAGAAAACATCAGTAAATAGCATTTTTTTCTTTAATACAATTAAAACACAAAAAACACTCGAAACAGGCTTACAAGATCTAGCATCAACGCCCGAATAATCAATACTGTAACTCGCATCTAGTATTCGTATATTTTCAAACCCTAACACACAAAAAAACCCTAATTTGACAACCCTAGCCGAAACTAAGCATACGAAAACGTAGTAGAATAGTATAATCGACCTTGGAGAGCTCGAGAAGTGGGTTTTCTCGGAAATCAGGGTTGCTAAGATCGAGTACTAACATTTCGGCTGAGTGCATTTTCCGATCAATGTTAGCTTGAGAACCGACGGCGACACTGAGGCCGGCCGAGCCCTGTGCAAAGGGAGGGGCATTTAATGAGAGAGATTGGGGGCAGATTCGCCATTACTGATACTCTTCTTCCTTGGGGGCGACTTTCTCTCTCTCTTTCGATCGAAAGTTACTGATACTATTATGGACGGGATGCAGGTTCTCGGTTAATTTCTATAAAATCTCTATATAAACACCTTTTTTTGCATCCATTGAGCAGAGGTGACGGAAAGACCTAATTGCTTCAATGGACTCATCTGACTGATCCAACTGCTTCATCACCAGAGCCATGTCCTTGAGCGCACTATCAACTCGATCACCCGAGTTTATCGCCCTCCAGAACAGGGAGACTGACCTTGTCGGATCCTTCTCTATCAACTGCTCGCCAAAATAATCAAAGAATTCAAACCGAAAACCCTAACATTGCGAAAGAACATAAAGCCTAAATCAGGAATTGGTAACAGAGTTAGGGTTTAGAAGGACGAAAACCTGAACGCGTTTAGCCCGAACGTAGGGGGAGTCACCGGCGGGGACTTTGTGATGGATGTGAGAGCGATCGGAGAAAGGAGAAGGAGGAGCACAAGAGTCGTAGCTTTTCCTGTTGTCAGACTTGCAGGAGTTGGGAGGTCTCGAGTTCAACAAAGGAGGCGGCGTGTAGGAACTCCTATCGATCGCCATTGCAGACAATTGGGGCCGGTCCTAATTGACATTACTATCGCAAACTCATGGGTTTTTATATAGAGATAGATTATAAACCAGCTTAGTATATATGTTTTGAGTATATGTATTATAAGGTTGAGGTTACTTAGGGAATTAGAGACATTGGTATATTAAGCTAAGTCTTAATTTGTGACCAAATTAAGCCACCCCAATTATATTGGTTTGGAGGCTTAAGTGAGGTTACAGATTTGGGCCTCGGCTTTTGCCATAACAAGACTCGAAGCCCATTATAGAAGCTGCTATGTGCTCTTGTTGGCTTGTGTATATAAGCACCTGGCTCGGCACTGTTCGTCATTCAGAGAGAGATCTCACTCGCTCGAAGACAAACCTAGCTGAGAAAGAAAGGAAGAGAGAAAGAAGGAAGAAGTGGTTCGCGACGTCTCCGGTTGTCTTCTCCGGCGTTTCTTGGTGGCTATCTTGGTCACTTGTGTGGAAGTTCTTGTGAAGAACTTCGGTTGCCCAGAAAGGGGGTGGTTCCCTTTTACTTAGTCTTCTTGCTTCTCCTTTGCTTCTGTTTTGCTTCGTTGTTGAGTCTTTGAGTTCCCTGAGTGCTCCCTTGTAATTGATACTATGTAATCCTTGATCTAGTGCATTGGGTTTGAGCCTCCCGTCACCGGGCTCCGCGGATTAGGGTTTACCGAACCGCGTCAACGGATCTTGTGTCCATCTGCTTTATTTTTGCTTTACGAGTTGTTGCGATCGATCGATTACAGTTGCGAATTTCAATTCTCAAAGTGGTATCAGAGCCAGGTTGTTGTCTCTGATATCTTGGCTTCCGCTGTGACTTCAGATCTCGATCTTATTCAATTAAGACCTTCGAGATTCTCTGTAGTTTCCGTTCTTGTTACTTGATTTTTGAATCAAGCAAGAATTCTAAGTTTTTCCTCATTCTAATTCATGTTTGATCTTATACTTTGTCATTAATGACTTGTAAGAGGCTAAAAAACAAAGGATTGTCTAACCGGATAAGAGTCCAATTGTAAAAAGATTTGAAAGGTTTATGCTAAATTTCATTAAATATTTTATTGTGATGGGTTTATATTTAATTTCTTGGAATTACAATTTCCTTTTCGAGTAAGCTTAATCTATGTCCTTAGGACATAAGTTACCGAATTTTTTTTTTACAAACAACTCTACAGCAAGGTAGTTAACAAGTCTAAGTTACGCAAGCAGTATATACTTCCAGCATATTTTAATTTCTCAAACTCATCATCTAACAAGTAGGCATATATAAACACTTGTGAAAACTCAACCTTCTTCGAAGAGGATCGATACATTTCAAAATCACTTTGTATACACAAACAATGATCGGTATAAGAATTACTCTGATCTTTGAAGTATACCGTGTATTTCAAAAATAGCTTTCTATGCTTCTTGCACTTGAAAGTGTGATGACTTAAACACACTTAAATTCAATTTAGAACCTATGCTTCAGGTCATGCATAGACACTTCGCCTACCAACATAGGAAGCTGATTTTGCAAACTAGTGACTCTTGGTGGCTCAAGGATGATCCGGTGAGAGGTGGATGGGCGACATCCATACATCACCTCTAAGCTTCTTTAGATTCTTTTGTTTTTCTTGCTAGGGCGTTGAAATGGTGAAGAAGGAAGAAAAGTGAAATCGTTCGTGTGAAATTACCTCAAGGAAACTGGGAAATGAGAGAGGAAGCCATTGAAGGCTCAGAAGCTTTAGTATGAGGAGTGTATTACAACAGAATGTCTTACAAACTTGATTGGTAAAGATCTATCAATTCTCTATTTATACATCTTAGTGATAAATCGGTTCTAGTGAGCCCAGTTTACTTCTCTATATCCTGCCCTCAAGCTGAACTTTGGTAAAAGCATAAAGCTTTGATCAAAGAGAAGCTTGAAACTAAAACTTATAACTGTAAATTCTAGTGAACCCGGTTTACTTCTCTATGTTTGTAATACATGAAGAACTAGAAGGTTGTACAATTAGACCAATCTTGAAAGCCAAGTACTTGTGTGGACCGAACCTTCTCCTACAACCTTTGTAAAAATATCTGCAAGTTGATTGACTTGACATGAGCAGTAGCCAAGAACCCTTCATCCACCCTCTCTCTGATGTAATACAGTCTATAGTAAGGTGTTTGGTTCTTTCATGAAATACCAGGTTAGCAGCTATGTGTTGGGCTACTTTATTGTCACAAAACATGGTTATAGGTAATGGAATAGTGATGAACAAATTTTTGAGAAAAACATTATGCCAAACCATCTCACTTGCACAGGATGACAGACCCCTATACTCTGATTCTGCTGAAGACTTTGACATTGTGGCTTGCTTCTTTGTCTTCTATGAAATCAAATTTTTGCCCAAAAGTGCACCATAACCTGTCAGAGACCTGGTAGTAAACTGACATCCAGACCAATCTGCATCACTATAACAAGATAACTTCAACTTGAATGTAGTAGTACTGTAGAATAGAACAATCCCAAATCAACAGTTCATTTTAAGTATCTTAAAACATGACTAGCTGCCTGCATCCGAGGTTCCCTTGGAACATCATCAAATTGACTCTCAAGTGTTGCACTGAATAGGACATATCTGGTCTAGTAATATTCAGATATAGTACTCTGCCCACTAGTCTTCTATATAATTCTGGCTCCTTCATGATACTCCCTTGATCAGTGGACAATTTCAGTCCTTTAGGTAGAGGAAAAGTTGAAGCTTTGCAATCCAACATATGAGTATCCTTCAAAATATCTAAAATATATTTTCTCTGGTTTAAAACAGTACCTCTTTCTGATCTAGCTACCTCTATCCCCAGATAGAACCTTATTGGCCCTAAGTCTTTGATTGTGAACCTAGCATCCAGTCCTGCTTTGGTCTGTAATATAGCAGCATTGTCATCTCCTGTAACAATCACATCATCTACATAGACCAATGCTATAGAAAATAACCCATCTACATGTCTCACAAACAAAGAATAGTCACTCATGGACCTAACATATCCCATCTGCAACAGTATCCCATTTGCAGCTTTAGGATACCCTAGAGGCGGAGTCATATAGACTTCTTCATCTAAATGGCCATGCAAAAATACATTTTTTACATCTAATTGATGTATATGCCATTTCTTGACCGTGGCTAAAGATATAAGTACTCTCACAATAGCTAATTTAGCTACTGGTGAGAAGGTATACTTATAATCCTTCCCTTCAACCTGTGTATAACCTTTCGCCACTAATCTGGCTTTTTGTCTCTCAACAGTTCCATCTGGATTGTATTTCACCTTATATATCCACTTTGATCCCACAACTTTCTTTCCCTTCGACAATTCTATTAAAACCCATGTTTGATTTGCCTCTAATGCAAAAATCTCCTTGGACATTGCCTCTTCCCAGCATTGAACTCTTTGGGCATGCTTGTAACTAGGTGGCTCTTCTACTTTACAAGTATTGCAAAATGAGTTAACAAACTCATTTGAGAATTTTGATAAATCCACCAACTAAACAGAATGACAAGAATTATTAACTGAACTACCATCTGATATGATCTTTGGACAAACGTAATCTACTAATTTCTTAGGCTGAAATCTTGTTCTAGTGGATTTTCTTACCACCTCATCTGTATTTGGACTAGCAATCTGCCTTTGTATATATGTCAATGCTTCTATAACCCGTAACACTGGTGGTTGGGCTATTTCCTAGGGTTGAGCAATCGGATTATCCGATCCGATCTGGTAAGCTGGATATCCGCTAAAAAAATTTCCACAAAAACCTGATCCGTATCCGGTCCGTTTGGAGCGGATATCCGGTAAATATTGTCCGGATCGGATCGGATATTTGACTCAGATATCCGAATTATCCAATTTCTAGAAGATATATGAAAATTAAATTAAACTTTTTATTATTATTAAAATTAAAATTCACAAAATATAAAATAAATGTTAAATATATAATTATATATATTATATAGAGGAATTAAGAAGTGAAAATTAATATAATTTAAATAAGCAATTAAAATTAAAAAAATTTAGAACACCAATAAAAGTTATGTTATATACAAGAGATTTTATGTGTTGAAAGAATATATCCTATTGTTTAAAAATGTATAAAAATAATTATTGAATCATCTACACTTATAAAAGTATATTTCAGTTCTATAAAAATATATTTATATATTATAACAATAGTACCGGATATTTTTGGATATCCGTAAGCTAAATATCCCGATTCGTATCCGGTCCAAATATCCGCAAAATTCGCCCGGACCGGATTCAGATAAAACTTAATCGGATATTTTTCGGATGCGGATTTTTAAGGATCGGCGGATTATCGGATCGGATCGGCCGGATCAGATATTTTTGCTCTCCCCTACTATTTCCTCATAATCTGATTGAGTCTGACTATCTCGATTCATGACTACAATTTCCATTTCACTCTTGTCTTTCAATGGAAAATTACAATAATTATCCACAACTGGATTGACTAACATTACTTCATCGCTCTCAAAAGGTATTGATAAATTAATTTTGTCTTTGAATGGAAAACAGTCTTCTCTAAAAATGACATCCCTAGATACAAAATATTTATGATTGTCCAAATCATATAATTTGTATCCTTTTTGTGTTGCGAGATATCCTAGAAAATTACACTTCCTTGATTGAAGACCAAACTTGTCTTTCTGCCCTTGATAAATTTTCCCGATACACAAGCATCCTATTGTTTTGAGATTATCATAATTGGCCACTGTATTGAAAAGCATTTCAAAAGGTACTTTCCATTGAATAACAAGTGAAGGTAACTTATTTATGATGTGCACAATAGCTAAGATACACTCTCCCCAGAACTTGATGGGTAAGTTTGCATGAATTCTCAATGTTCTTGCAGTTTCCAAAATATGCATGTTTTCCTTTCAACACTACCATTTTGTTGTGGGTTTCCTGCAACACTAGTTTGATGAACAATCCCTTCTGTAGCAAAGATCTGTTGGCATTTGTGTTGCATGAACGCAACCCCATTATCACTGCTGAAGCTCTTTACTGTTATCCCAAACTAACTCTTAACATAAGCAATGAATGCGGGAACTATAGCACTTACTTGAGATTTAACTTTCATCAAATAAATCCAAGTAAACCTTGTGCTATCATCTAATACTATTAAAAAATAAGAAGCACCACTTAAGGTTGTTCTAGTGAACACAACTTGCGATTCAATTGATAGAGAAGAGGTTCATTCGTCTGGCCAAATAGCTCATGAAGCTCTTCCAACAAATGCTTGGCATAATTAACTCGCATAAAAGTATTTCCTATACTTTCTTCCATCGAATTAATCAACCAACACCTAATCATATAGTCAGTTCTCATCCAACGATCACAGTCAAAGGTTTCAACCATAGGTTTCTTGCACGAACCATCCACGAATAAAAGCAACATTAAGGGTGGCTTATCCCCGCATCAGAAACTGAACAGCCGCCATCGTCTCCGGTAGAGAAAGGGGGGGAAACCCTAGCAGGTATGAGATTGAAGGATTTGGGATGTGTAATTATGGGCCGCAATAAGCCCAATTTCAAGGGACAGATCACATGGCTCATTTAAAGGTACCATTGGATAGAGAAGGCCCATTCGAGAATAACATTGTTTGTACTGTTTTGGGAGTAATGTTAGTGTATTGAATGTTGGGGATTAACTTTGGGTGTGACATTTATTGACTGAAATTTATTACCGATTATTTAACTTTATATTAGATTAAGATTAAGATGTTTTAATTTTGTCTTTTAAGACGAACAAACAAATCTTCTAATCTAATATAAAATTCACAGAGAGAGAAAATTAAAGACCTAACATTAAATTCTCCACATTTTAATTGGTTAATTCACAATACTCAATTTAATGTTGATATATTTGAATTGGTGTTTTTTATACATTATATAGATAGGGGTTCCCCAAATTAAACACACTGCATTTAATGTTTTGCCCCCCTTAAAAATTATCATTTTTTGATTTTTTTAACTAAGTAAAAAAAAAAGAAATGAGAGGAGAGATATTTCAACTATGAATTTTTTTTTAAGATCAAGTAAGGGTGTGTTTGGATATCCTTTGTAATGTCATTATTTGACATTATAATGTCATTTCTTGAAATTTTAATGCCAAAAAGTGGTATAATAATACCACATAATGACATTATTGAAGACATCCAAACAGACCCTAAAAAGAAATTTAAACCGTTGATATTAGTTTATGATTGAGATTTGTTGAAATCCATCATGGACTTTACTATACTGCTTTGGGTGAAATACATTTTCCACCAACATTGTGTACATGGATTAACATGGGCGGTGGACGGTGGTGCTCTGCTTGGAATAAAAACCCTCATGTAAAACCTTATGAAATAAGGATTTTTTGAAAAAAAATCTCGAGTTCAACTCGTTTCAAACTTATTTCTCGTAATAGGCACTATGTCCAGGTTCGGAAAAGGGAGACGATGGAGAGACGCTGTTTAGCGTCTCCCATATAAAGCTGGATATTTTTTTAAATAAAAATGCAAAAGAGACGCGTCTCTTGTAGAAAAAATAACGTTTAAAAATAATATTAAGACTAAGTATCAAAGTGTATGATTGTTTTTTGAATTTTGCATTTATAGGTAATAAAGGTGAATATTTATTTCAAATGTATGAAGCTATAAATATGTTGTTTGTATTGCATTATTTATATTTTTCAACTATATATGATTTTGGATTAATTCTTTTTAGTAGAATTTACAAAAGAATTGCTTTTATTTATTTATAAATAATTACATCTTATTTGAAAAGTGACATATATATTAATATTGAAGTTATATGATTTTAAACACCGTTTATATATTTAAAATGAAGTTTGAAACGGTTAGGATAACAATTCTCCTTTATTTTTATGAAAAAGAAAATAATCATCTTGCAAAGTGTAAGTTTTAATTAAATCTTCATATATTCAAGTTTTGATTTTATGGATCTTGATCCATCTATCTATAATGTATGTATAAAAACCACTATAATAAAAAGATAGCAAATTGAGGAGGGTGAATTAACCAATCAAAATGTGGAGAATTTAATGTTTGGTCTTTTGGATATTATATTAGATAGATTAGATTAGATAGATTAAGATAGACTTTTGGGGCCCGCGCTACGCGCGGGCTTTGCGAAGATTTTGACTCATCAACACATGTATATAATGGATTCGTATGGAACATATCATCATCTTCTTTTCTTCGATTCTGCAACGTCTTATTGCGAAGTTTAATAGGCCGTAAACCTGCATGTAGCGCGGGTCCAAATAGACGTTGCGGAATCGAACAGTAAAAGATGATGATATGTTCCATACGAATCCATTATAGACATGTGTTGATGAGTCAAAATCTTCATTTGGGCGACATATTCATAAACGTAGGAAAGAAACGGGAAAAGAAAAAAATCAAAAAAAGATAAATTAAAAACAAAGCATTAAATGCAGTGTGTTTAATTTGGGGAACCCCTAATTTTATAGTATATTAAGATTAAGATTAAGATTAAGATAGATAGATGGATCAAGATCCATAAAAACTTGAATATATAAAGATTTAATTAAAACTTACATTTTGCATAATAATTTTTTTTCCATAAAAACAAAGGAGAACTTTTTACTAACCGATTTGAACTTTAGTTTAATTATGCAAAAGATGTTTAAAATCATATAACTTCAAAAAAATTGTATATGTCGCTTTTCAAATAAGATGTAATTATTTATAAATAAAAAAAATCAATTCTTTTGTAAATTCTACTAAGAATAATTAATCCAAAATCATATATAGTTGAAAAATATAAATAATGCAATATATAAACAACATATTCATAGCTTCACACATTTGAAATAAATATTCACCTCTATTACCTATAAATGCAAAATTTTAAAAACATAGGTAATGAAAATATGAATACATATCAAAAACATAAGACCCGCACGGAGCGCGGGAACCTTCTCCCTAGTTAAAAAGAATATAAATAACGATTATTTATTGTTCCTGAATTAATGCCTTATCATAATTATTTTGCATAAATTGATGGACCACAAAACCAGGGGCGGATCTATGTAGGGCCGAGGAGGGGCTATAGCCCCCCCTCGGAAAAAATTCCCGAAAAAGAAAATTTAGTGTAAAAAATAGCGGTTTTTCTGATATAGCCCCTCCTGAAATATGATATTTTTATTAATTTTAATTAATATATAATTTAGTCATTCCTGAGTTCGAATCCTGCGTCTGCCACTGCACAAAACCGGTTTAAATGCTGGCACGAGGATAAAAAAATGTGGTTTACTAAGGTACTAGTGTAGTGACCCGTGCCATACACGGGAAATTTCATATTATTCGTATGAAAATTGAATATCCTTTTAATCAAGTGCGTCAAAAAATTAAGATTAACTTTTTTGTTGTAAAGACTATTTATAAAAATATATTTTATTTCATGAAGGTTATGTACGTAGCTTGACTTAATTTTTATTATCGAAAATAATCCTAATTTTATCATAAGAATATATATTAACCTTCAACATAATATTTATTCTCAATAAAATAGCTTTTATATTTGTTGTTGAAAGAAATGATAATTTTTAAAGATTTATTTGTTAATATAATTATCCAATCTATTAATAATTGAAATTAAAGATGAAAAATAATAATTGTGTAACAAACTAAGCCTATAATCACTCTAAGAGCTCTAAAAGACTCAGCTTTAATATATAAGATAGATTAGAGAATAAAAAACGTATAAATTTAATGTGAAGCCTTTATTTTAAACAAACAGTATTTTTTAGCTTTTAAGATATAAGAAGATAAAAATTAAGATAAGAGAAGATTAAAATAAGCTTGATTGACAAAACAAATACTGAATTAAGATGCCACCGAATTATGGTTTTGAAATCGGTTTGATTTTGGGCTTTGTAATTTAGTGGGCCGTATAAAATTAAAGCCCAAATTTTCTCCAATATACCTCTCTTCTTCTTCCTCCTTCAACTCATGCCGGTTTGGCTTTCTGCGTATATTTGTGCGAGTTTCTATACCTTGACAGTGAGACTGCGTTAATTGCTTCTCCGACGAGACGACCTCCTGTGGTCAAGAGGTTATTTCTCTTCGGGCTTGCTTTAAGTTTGCCGATTTGGTTGAAGTATTCAGCTGCTCTAATGAAGTCGAGTGCAAACAAATTTGTGTACACTAATTGATATAGTATACAAATTGAAAGTATCAGCTGCTCTAATTGATTATTCGATACAAATTGAAGTCTGCACTCCAACTGCTCGATAAACTGCTTGATTCGATTTTTGTTCTAGGTTGGAATTTACCGTTTTTTTCGTTGTTGCAGTAGAAGAGCTTGAATATGGATACAGTGGAAGAATCTATGGGATTGAGGTAAAGGGAGTTTGATTTATTTCGGTACAATTCAATGGAAGATTGTTGCTTTAAATTGAAGGTTAATTGATTTTCGAAGTTGTTTGTTCTTTGTTGTAGAAACTGTTGTTCTTTGAAATTTTAATTTGCTGTTTAGGTGCTGCAACATTGTTTGGGCTGTAACTATTTTTCTTGTGTGGCATGATAATTTTGTTGGTCTCTAACAATTTTTTCTCACCTACTTGTGTTTATTAGCTCAAATAGTGGTGACAGTAATGCAGTTCTTTTGCCGTGTAAGAATAAAAACAAGGCAAAGAATACTAAGGTATATGCAACATAAGTTACATAGCTGTGGTTTATGTTTTAATACCATCCGTCTGTCGTAGTAATTTAGTTCATATTCCTTTGCTTTTTTTTGAAGAATACTGCAAAAGTTCAAATTGGCAAACGGAAAAAGTTGTCGAAATCCCAGGAAAGGAAGTTAAAAAAGTTAGAGGTAAGTGTGTCATAATTTTCTTCAACTTGATTTATCCAGATTATTCACATGCCTAAAACTTGCATGGATTCTTGCAGAAAAATAAGGACCAGAAAGAAACACTATCAGAAAGTGTGAAGATTTTAGAGTAAATCCCTTTCCTTGGCTTCATAAATAGTTTGATTCATATTGTTTATTCATGAGTATATGAATATGAATTTCAGGAAATGTAAGATCAGCGAAGATGTGTACAAATTGTTGTCGTCCTCACGGAACCTTGGTCAGGTTGTTGTTCATTCCAATTGTAGTCTCTTCTTCTGTTGGCCAGTTTCTCTAGAAGCCGTTTCACTAAATGTGCGTTTCTGAACTATTTAGGCTGAAACTTCAAAGGAGAAACGTAGAAGGATAATGCAATATTCTCAGGCTGGTTTGGAAGTTCCAGACGCTGATATCCATACAAAGATTCAGTTTTCCAGTAGAAGTGACTCTGAAGATGAAGCTGAAGACGAAGCTCACCCGCCAAAGGTTTATGAGGATAGAAGTATTTTGATTAAACCTTTGGTTGTTGAAATGGAATCTGTAAAACAAGATACTAGATTGCCAGATTCTTCCATGCACCCAATTTGTGAAGATGAGGTGGAGGACAATAAGATATCTTGTACCAAGTCCTTGATTGAGGAAAATAGTGAAGAGCATGTCCATTCTATTGGAGTCACTGATGGTGCTTTATCAGCAAATATTCCTTCGTGCAGTATGAAAGAAAATAGTACTGCAGTGGTAAGAATTTGCTCAAATACAAGAAAATTTGTAGTTACAGTAATGCATAATCTGGTATCTGCTAGTGCTTGTTTCCTTTATAGCTGATGTATATTTATGGCTAACAATGCTCTTTGCAAATTGGGAATTCAATTGAATTCCATCTTGTCAAGGATTGCAGAAATTCATGATACATGACATCCGTTATCTTTAATGATGACTAATTCAATTGCTAACTATTTTTATATTTGAATACTTGAAATTCTCTAGGATGACATTGGTGGTACTCCAAGAGATAAATTTTGCAGCACAGAATCTACTGTAAATCCGCCCAACCACGGCGCCCGGACTGTACCAACTGTAGTGCATGTATCGAGGTCAAAGGAGGTGGAAAGCAAGAGGAGAGAACTGCCGATCTTTGAGGAGGAACACGAAATAATGGAAGCTATAAATGAAAAAACAACTGTGATTATATGTGGTGGAACTGGATGTGGAAAGACCACCCAAGTTCCGCAGGTGGGTCTCATTTCTGATCGTGACCGCTGATAGTCTTATCAGTATTCCATCATATAACATTGATTTATACTTTGCTCCCTACTTCTTGTCACAGTTACTCTATGAAGCTGGATTTGGTTCAAAACTAGAGGGCAGCACACGTAGTGGTATGATTGGTGTGACCCAACCTCGCCGTGTTGCTGTGCTTGCTACTGCGAAAAGGGTGGCATTTGAACTTGGTTTTCGTCTTGGTAAAGAAGTGGGGTTTCAGGTCCGCTATGACAGGAGGATTGGTGAAAACTGTGCCATCAAGTTCATGACTGATGGAATTCTTCTTCGGGAAGTCCAGGTTCTGGTCACATCATTTTTGCACTTAAAATTACCTTTATTTTCGAGAGTTGGGTGGTGGTTTGTCTCCTACTTTCATAATGACTTGTCTTCCTTTGATTTGCAGGGTGATGGTTTCTTGTTAAAGCGTTACTCTGTAATTATTTTGGATGAAGCTCATGAAAGAAGCATAAATACTGATATTCTTATCGGGATGCTTTCTAGGGTTATAATACAGAGGCAGGTAATGGTCTAAAGATTTATCTGACTTGTTTAATTCTTGATGAAGCTCATTATGATGCTTTTCTATCCTTCTCTTTTTTTTCCGTTTTTCTGTTTATATATACATCTTTTTGAATTCTAACTGTAAAATTGTTTTTTTATTTAGGCTATCTATGAGAAGCAGCAAGAGATGGTGCGTTCAGGAGTGAATATAGATCCTAAAGATAGAATTTTCCCTTTAAAACTGATACTCATGAGTGCTACCTTGAAAGTGGAAGACTTCACTTCAGGAAGAAGGATATTTCGTGAACCCCCACCTGTTATGACAGTAAAAGCTCGGCAGCATCCTGTAAAAACTCACTTTGCAAAGAAGACAGAGTTATTTGATTACATAGGGCAAGCTTACAAAAAAGTTCTTTCGATTCACAAGAAGCTACCTCCCGGGGGCATACTAGTGTTTGTCACTGGTCAGAGGGAAGTAGAAAATCTGTGTGAGAAGCTCCGTAAAGCATCAAAAGATCTTGTCAAGAAGAGTTCTAGAGTTGATAGGAATGAGGTCAGCATAGATACAAACCTGAATGATATTGATGGATATGACATAAAGGAAATAAGTGATGCACTTGATATCAACGATAAATCAACCCAACAGCAGACAGACAGAATCAGTTTGTTTGATGAACCTGACGAAGAACTAGGCGATGAAGACTCAGATTTTTCCTATCATTCTATGTCAGAGAGTGATGTTGAATCTGAAAGTGACACTGATGATATGCATTCAAAGGACCCTGGGTCTGATGATGATATTGCTGAAACTCTTGGACAAAATGGTAGTCTTGAGGCTCTGAAAGCTTCTTTTGCAGCATTGGCTGGAAAAAGTGCACCAAAGCTTGAGGATAAGCAGAAAAATTCAGCAACAACAGATGGATCCTGCAATGAGCCTGATTCAAAACTGACTGAAAAAAGAAGGGAAAAGGACAAGGTAGTTGGGCCAATGTGTGTTCTTCCTCTTTATGCTATGCTTCCTGCAGCAGACCAGCTTCGTGTTTTTGGTAATGTTAAAGAAGGGGAAAGACTTGTTATTGTTGCTACCAATGTGGCAGAAACCTCCTTGACCATTCCTGGTATCAAGTATGTCGTCGACACTGGGAGGGAAAAGGTGAAGGAGTATGATTTAGCCAGTGGTATCGAATCATATAAAATAGAGTGGATAAGTAAAGCGTCAGCTTCTCAACGTGCAGGACGAGCTGGAAGAACTGCACCTGGCCATTGTTATCCCCTTTATTCTTCCACGGTCTTCAGTAATTTTAAGGATTTCTCTTGTGCAGAAATATTAAAAACTCCAGTCGATGGTGTCGTACTTCTTTTAAAATCCATGGGCATTGACAAGGTATGTCATATTGATCCATCTTTAGTGATTTATAAAAAAAAAATGCATGTTCAATCAATAGCAACCTCTTGTACCTTAATTTCTACCACATCATAATTTCGTTGCTCATCCGCTGTTATTTTTTGTTACTTACTATCTAGTATTTTACAATATTTTAGTTTCTTTACTCATGTTATTTGGTTTGATGTGATATAGGTTGCAAATTTTCCATTCCCAACTCCTCCTGATGTTGCATCCTTGAAAGAAGCAGAGCGTCTCTTGAAGGCTCTAGAAGCACTAGATCAAGACGGAAGGCTGACCTCTTTAGGCAAAACAATGTCACAATATCCAATGAGCCCTCGCCACTCTCGGATGCTCCTTACCGCCGTACAGCTCATGAATAATAACAAACATCATGTTAAACCAAATCTGGTTCTTGGGTACGCCGTTGCAGCTGCTGCTGCTTTGAGTATGTCAAACCCCTTTGTTTTGCAATTTCAAGGAAGCAAATCAGACAGCCAGGAGTCAGAGGATCAAAAAGCCGCTCTAAAGCAGCATAAGTCAATGAAAAAGAAACTAAAAGAAACTGCTAAATTTTCGCGGGCCAAGTTTTCAAACATCAAAAGTGACGCCTTGACTGTAGCTTATGCTTTGCAGTGCTTTGAGCTTTCTCAGGATAAATCGGTCTTCTGCACTACGTACGCATTCCACTACAAAACCATGGAGGAAATGTCAAAGCTGAGAAAACAGCTACTTCACTTAGTATTCCTGTCTTCCTTCAAAGGCATGGATGAAGAGTATGTATGGTCAGAAGGAACTCAACAAGACGTCGAGAATACTTGGACTATGGGTTCCGCAGAGAAGTTTCAATTGTCTAAGATTGAGGAATTCAAGTTTCCACTGTCTAAGACTGAGGAAGACGTCTTACTGGCAGCAATCTGTTCTGGCTGGGTGGATAGAGTCGCCAAACGTGTTCCTAACAGGGACAAAACTGTCAATGCAGTTCCTTATCAGGTATCAATGGTTGAAGAATCAGTGTATCTACACCGTCGGTCCTCTGTTTCGAAATCAGCCCCCGAGTTTCTTGTTTACAGTGAGATGCTACACACAAAACACCCTTACATCCACTTAGCGTCTACTGTGCAATCAGAATGGCTGATTCAGTACGCCCGTAGTCTGTTCGAGTTTTCTGCCCCCCTTACTGACCCAAAACCCGGATACGACCCTCACACCGATCAAGTCTACTGCCACGTCATTCCTAATTTCAAGCCCCGCTCATGGGAGCTGCCTTACCATAAAACCCGTATCGATGATGTCACATTACGGGTCACTGTATTCGCGTATTCTCTGCTGGATGGCCAAGTCTTGCCATGTCTGAAATCAGTAAGGAAATACATGGCAGCTCAGCCTGGTATGATATTGAAGAAAGAGTCGTTGGGGGAAAAGCGAGTTGGGCTTCTGCTTGGCAAGTTGAATTCGAGCTCAAGAATTATTGACAGCTGTGAAAAGTTGAGAGAGGCGTGGATGGAGAATCCCATGGAGTTGTATAAAGAGATTAGTAACTGGTTTCAGGCTGGGTTTCGTTTTGATGATTTATGGGCAGAGATGCGAAGTGAAGCCATGTTATCTCTGCAGGATCGATTCTCAAACAAGAAGAGTAAGAAGAGAAAAGCCACATAGAAAAGGTGATACTCCCAAGTTTTCTTTCCATTTTCTAAACTTGAATGTTCAATATTTTGTTGGTAGCATATGCTTGTACATATATTCAGGAAAGTTTGAACGTACATATCTCTCTGTTTGCAGGACCTGGTTAAAGACTTTTTGGCAGTTGGCTATGTAGATGAAGATTGCAACTTTGCTTATCAAGGTCAGTGTGAATTATTGATCGAAGCAAGCAAGAAAACTTGGAAATTCCCGACGGTTTCCTTGCGTATAATTTATCTGTGTACTAAGATCAAATTTTTGCATACTAATAGGCTGAATTATACTTTCTTAGACTGATATATATATAGGTAAGATTTTGTGCTGGTGTTAGTGTTTTTGCTCAACAATATTCAATTAATCTTACAAGTACAAGAGGCGTTTTGTCTTTCTATTTCCTTAAGATTTGAAATTGATTAATGGGAACTAATTCTGTTGCTAAACTATTAATCCTCTTGGCTCTATATGGGAATGGTATTTCCTTGAATTGCAGATTTGCAGACTTAACTTGATTACTGTAATGAATTTCTAGCTGAATGGTAATGTTGCAGATTTGCAGACTTTGTAATAACTCTATTTTACAGTTTGCAGATACTATTGGAATTGCAATAAAGCTTTTTGGTTTTAGCATCCAAATACAATTGAACATTCAACTCAGATTAAATTTAATTATCCAATTACTACTTCAACTCTAACTAAATTAAATCACTAGTAAACCCAACACACTAGTCTTTCATGTTCAATGAACATTAAAGATTACAAATATACACATTATTCAAATTTTGAAACTATGTATATTGAAAGGTCATTTACAGATTATATAACTTCGAAATGTAGCATCGAGCACCAGTGGTCTAGTGGTAGAATAGTACCCTGCCACGGTACAGACCCGGGTTCGATTCCCGGCTGGTGCAATTCAATTGTATTTTTGCACTTTCCGGCTCCAATACAAATTATTTCATCTTACACTAAATTAGGAAATTAACGCAATAATTTACAATTTTAAGGTTGAGAATCGTTTTACCATCCGTACAATTATTGAATAGTAGAATCTCATCGTCAAATGTGTCATAAAAAAATGGGAAGAACTAGAGAGTGAGCAATTGAGCATGCTATTGCTTTTTGGAAGAGAAAAGTAGTACTTCACTCAGGTACAAGGTTTCTCTCATTCTTCTATTCTCTCTTCCTTAGATTTTTATTGGAATCAGGTACAAGATTTCTCTCATTCTTCTATTCTCTCTTCCTTAGATTTTTATTGGAATTAGCTAAATCTATGTACAATAAGAGAAAAAATGTTTTATCTACGTAGTATTTTATTTAAAATGTTATACATACAGTATATAAAATGATCCGATACTGCAATCAGACGAGTAGAGTTGACAATAGTTGTTCGCTCTTCTCTCACTCTTTGCAAGTTTTGGTAATTCAGTTTTGGACAAGACTGTTGGAGCCCAGAAGTTCCGGTCACGCGACACAACACTTCGCGAGACACAGGGCGTCTGGACAATCAACTTTTACGTAACACACCACGTCGTCTTCTTCCTCAAGACCAACCTTGTTCTTGACACCTATAACACCTGCTCAACCAAACCGAGAGGGAGTCTCCGGATTCGGCTCTCCTACGCTTCAATAAGACAGGGATCAAACACGCAACCAGAGACGTCGAAGCAATGCAAGTGTAAGAGAAGGTAGGAAGAAGTAGAGTAAAGGAAAAGGCAAGTCCAAAATGTCAATTAAAACGTTCCAAGTTCTAAGCTATCAATAAACCGAATGGCTTTAGAAATACACACGTAACAACGTTAAAAACTCGATAGAAAAACTATGAGTCGCAAACCAAGTGCTACACGTCCAAACGCCTCAAGGAGAGGGTTGTTTTGGAAGATTGAAGCTTGGACTCGTTCTTGTGTTTTTCTCACTCGAGAGAGGAAGATGAAGCGTTTTTCTCTTAGTAATGGTCTGCCCTTCTCTATCCATTGGGTTGCGTTTTTATACTCTTATCAGGGGCCCACGCGATTCAATTACCAATTTGCCCCTTGATACTTAATCTCGTCGAATCCTCTTTCTGGGCTTCACCTGCTAATGGGCCGCTTTCATTCTTCTGGGCTGACTTCTTGGACCGATCCGGCTCGCGTTCAATGGACCTAACCCGATTCCCTTTGGGTCTCGCGAGCCCATCGAGAACCGGCTCCAACATCCAGCCCCCCAAGCTTTTATGCTGAATAGCTTAAGGCTTGGGCTTGTCTTCTTGAAGTCGCGTTCTCGATATGAGAGTGGCCCCCAGAGTTGGTATGATTTCATCGCGTGGTGAGGTCGCGTGTATTTCAATTACGCTTCTCTGGGCGACGTTTTGAATTCAAAAAACCTTTACGAATTCCCGCGCTGAGCGCATGTCGTCCACGTGCCGTCTTCTCATTGCGCCTTCTTTTCCCCGATTTTTCCTTATATATACCCATCTTCGTCTTCCTCTTTTCCATTCCGCCACAATCCTTCATTTTCTTGTGCAAACTGCCAACTTGCCCTCTTCGCCGGTGCCCTCTCCTTCTCTACTGTCATCTTCGCCGCCGTTCTCACCCGATTCTCGATGGCAGGTTAGTCTATCGCTCTCCCTTCCCTTTTCTACTTTGTTTTGGCTTGATTTTAGGGCCTCCCACAGATTCGTCGCTCAACTTCTTCTTGCTCATAACTGTCGTCAGAATTTTTGCTCGGGCTTTTCGATTTGATGGGCTTCCGTCAGTGATTGTTTGTCCATTGGGTGTTTCTCGTGCCGGATTCTCCTTTCGACTCTCATTCCTCAATGTGTTGTTTGGGAAAAAACGTGTTTTGGTCAATTCCGTCATTTTAGACCTCTGTAAGGTTCTTCGTGTTCTTGGGCTTGGTCCATCTTGATGTCGTTTTAGCTTCTCTTTTGATTCTTCGAGTTTCAGTTTTTCCAAGGATTCCTTGTTTGTTTACTTCCTACAGCCTCGCGTTAGTTTCCTTAGACACGCGTTGTTCCCAATTTCGATGTTCTCTTTTCCCTCTTTCCATCCCTGGAAAACTGAAACTCATTTTGCCTATGCTTTCAGGTAGCGATGATTTCTATGAACGCCCAGTTCGGGCTGTGTATTCGGGGCGCACTACGTCTGTATCCGAGGGGGATTCTGATGATCGCGAGCCAAGCTCTCGTAGACGATCTCGCGTTACTAGGAAATCCAAATGGAGCAAAGCGAAGACGCCCAAGAGATCTAAAACCAGACTCCCGTCTCGCGTTATTCAAGAGCGAGCCGAGACCAATTATGGTCAATTTGCCAGCTTCTTCTCCCATAAGGGGTCCTTACCCCATATAGTAATAGAGAAACCCTTTCTCGCGGATCCCGGTCGCATAAATATCCTTTCAAAGAGAATAAAACATTCTCGCACCTTAATTCCTAACACGGCCCATCGCAGCAGTCTTAATTTTGACGATCTTCGTCGTCTCGCTACGCGGTATCCTTTTCCTGAAGGGACCATCTTTGCCCTCCCCGACCTCGAGGGCACTTCCCTTGACCAATATGGGCCCTTCTTTGCTTTGAGCAGGCAGTCTTTAGAAGCTGGCTTCCGTCTCCCGTGGACGTCCTTTCAGACTGAAGTAATGGCGGATTTAGGCTTCAGCCCTTCCCAGATGCATCCAAACTTCTGGAGTTCGCTGATCGTTTACATCATGCGATGTCAGGACATTGGGATAGCTCCCAATACGCCTCACTACGCTCTTATTAATTCGTATAAGAAGAACTCCCGCGAGGATGGATTTTATACTGCTCAAGCCAAGACTCCTAGCGCCTTCCGATTGCGCTCGAAGATTGAGGGGTGGAAAACTTGTTGGTTTTTAGTTCGTCCCCCTCTTGGTTCCGAAATTTCTGTTCAAGTACGCGAGCCTAATGCGAGAAATTAGCGTTCGCGTTTATTATTATTTTTATACTTTTTATACTTACTTGTGGTGGTTTTTGCAGATGCTGATATGTTTTCTGATCTTCCGGATCTGGAAGGATTGGTTTTTGACGAGGCTGGCTCCTTAACCCTCGAGGCTCCTTCTCGCGATACTTCGTCTGTTCCTGGCGTGACCCTCGCTCCCCCAACTGCCGTATTGGAATCGCCAGCTGAGTTCGCGACCACCGTTTCTGAGGAGGTCCCTCAGACCAAGAGGTCTCGCGTAATATCAGCTCGTGATAAGGGGAAACAAAAGGTATCCGAGAGAAGTCGCAAGAGGACGACAAAAGTGGAGTTTGTCTCCTCTCCAGAGCCTACCGATACTCCGGTCGCAAACCCCACCTTCATTCACGGTTTATCGGCGACGCGTGCATTCTTCGAATCGATTCCAACTGTTTTTCCCCCCGAACCCAGCCTCTACGAGGAAGTTTCGGATAGGCCTGGTGGCCTGTCTAAACTACTCTTTGCGGTAAGTTTTGTGTTTTTATTTATTTCTCGTTTCTTTGGGGTATTTTTAACCCTGGAGTTGGTCATTTTGCAGGGGATGAACATCATCGCGAGCGCAAGTCGGAGGTTACTTGCGGCTGAGGACAAACTCAAGGAGTTGATGGACGAGGATCAGTCAATCCGTGACGCCAACAGAGCGGCTAAGTCTCGTCTCATGGGGGAAAAGAAAGCTTTGGAGGTGGAGCTTTGGAGGGCTAACACGTTAGGGGAATCTAAAGACGCGAAGATAAAAGAGCTGGAAGCTCAACTCGCGTATGAGAGGTCCACCCATGTCAACATCGTCACTGAGTATAACACGCAAGTGAACGACCTCAGACAAGAAAATGAGAAGCTTCATGCGACGATGTCTGAGAGAATTGCCTATGAGAGGAACATGGCGGTGGAGGAGTATTGCGGGGGTTATCGTCAACGTGCTCACGTGGACTTTTACAAAAATGTTGTCAACACGCTTCTCCTTTGTATGGTAAAGGTTCAGATGCGAAAGTACAAAGTCAAAGATTTCCCCTTCAACGCTCAAGACTTATGTGGTTTTTCCACCGACCTTCCCGATTATGAGCCCCCGGTGCCGGGAACTTTCATTGATGATGGGGATACTCCACTCGAGGCTTGGGGCGTAACGCGTCTTGCGCCTAAGAGAGGCATTGTTAAGGGTAAAGAGAATCAAGTGCTCAGGCCCCCTCTTCCGAAGATGGTCATTCCACCTCCGCTCGAGAGGTTAGAACCTGCTCCTCGCACGCTTCCGAGCCCTCCTTCTCCGACCCTCTCTCCTCGTAAGAGAAAGGTATTCGCGTCCGATGCTCTTCTTGACACCATTCAGCCCTCGAAACGTTCTTGCTTAGATCAAGCGGGGGGGTCAGGATCGCGGGTAGCTGATGCTCAAGACGTCGTGGATTTAGAGGCGGATAGCGTGGAGGATGCGGGGATTGCTCCTGAGTCTGTTGCTAAGTAATGTCCTGGTGGTCTTTTGAACAATGCATGTTTTTAGAATTGGGATTTTTTGTAATTAACTTTTTTTTAATGTGGGTATGGTTGTCGCGAGCTATATGTTGTTTCTATATTTTTGGTTTTGCTTATCTGTCTGCTTGTTTCATATATACTTATCTCGCCTCGTTCCCCCCGTTTTGTGTTTCGGAAAAATGAGTAATTTTGCGAAAAAGAAAACGTAGAGAGATAAGTGTTTCATAATTTCGATCCCTCTTGTATAGTAAAAGGTAAAAGTGACGGCGCTACCTAATTTTTGTGAGAATCATAAAGCATTGCAAACTATTCTCCTGCTAGCTATTGCATGAACTTTACACGCGAGTCGTGTACAGCATGTTCTCTCTAGCCGGTGACAGGGTTTCGCGCTTTAGTTCTTAGTGGTTGTTGATACTCGCGGGGCTTGTCTTGAGCTCTTGTTAGTCGCGAAGCATCATGACAGTTTTTCTTTGGTGTGGTTGCTGCGGAGAATTTCTTGACTAGAGAATCTGGGCATGACGTTGCTTTTGCGGGGATTATTAAGCACTGCACACGTAGAGAAGCATTCAGTATTTGGTTTTTATTCTTAGGTAGTAAGACTTTGTAGAGAATCTGGGCATGATGCGAACCCGTCTATGCTTTCGCGACCAGGGAGAGTTTTTTAGCTCAGCCTTGGAAGCTGCACACGCGACCCGGGGTTTTTTTTTAGCCCAGCCCAGTGAAGCGGAATCATGGCGGGTGAGCTCATTGGCGTAAACCCGTCAATGCTTTCGCGACCAGGGAGAGTTTTTTAGCTCAGCCCTGGAAGCTGGACACGCGACCCGGGGTTTTTTTTTAGCCCAACCCAGTGAAGCGGAATCATGGCGGGTGAGCTCATTGGCGTAAACCCGTCCATGCTTTCGCGACCAGGGAGAGTTTTTTAGCTCAGCCCTGGAAGCTGGACACGCGACTTGGGGTTTTTTTTTAGCCCAGCCCAGTGAAGCGGAATCATGGCGGGTGAGCTCATTGGCGTAAACCCGTCCATGCTTTCGCGACCAGGGAGAGTTTTTTAGCTCAGCCCTGGAAGCTGGACACGCGACCC
The DNA here is from genome assembly GCA_029168935.1 of Oxyria digyna. Taxonomy (NCBI): domain Eukaryota; kingdom Viridiplantae; phylum Streptophyta; class Magnoliopsida; order Caryophyllales; family Polygonaceae; genus Oxyria; species Oxyria digyna. Next base: position 733,785 of record JAPVLV010000021.1, on the reverse strand, counting down.
GGGGTTTTTTGTTTTAGCCCAGCCCAGTGAAGCGGAATCATGGCTTTTGTCTTTTGAGTTGAAGCGCTACCTTTTTAGGTGGACGAGCATTGGTCGACCAGGCTGTGATACTTATTCCTTGGTAAGCCAGACTCGCGTGGTTACGAATTGCTGGTGTAACCTGTATTTATCATGCTATAGTAATCAAATTCTTTAGTGCCTTAAATGTAATAAGTATTGTGACCATGGATGAGAAAAAAATTTGTTCCATTAAACTGTCAAAACGCACCTGAGCTTTGTGGGAGGATTAGGCATAGAAGCGACGAAGTCGCATCACGTTCCAAGAGTTGGCAATGTGATTTCCAGAGTGATCCTTGAGGCGATATGCCCCGGGTGCGACTTCGCGATCTATAATGTAAGGTCCTTCCCAGTTGGGGTCGAGCTTTCCTCCTTCTGTTCTACGGAGTACGAGGTCTCCTCTGGCGAATCCCCTCAACTTTACGTGCTTGTTATAATACTTCGCGACGCTGGCTTTATGATTGGCCGCTCTGATAGTTGCTAAGTCGCGAGTCTCTTCCCGCATCTGCAACTCTAGCTGCATTTTTTCGTCATTGTCGATCGGACTATACTAAATCACGCGATCCGTGGGCACAATGAACTCGACTGGCACTGTGGCTTCTACTCCATAAGCGAGAGCAAAAGGTGTTTCCCCAGTTGCCTTTTTTACCGTGGTTCTGTTTGCCCAAAGTACTAGAGGTAATACTTCGGCCCACTTGCCTTTGGAGCCTTCCAGCCGCCTTTTCAGGTCCATGACAATACTTTTGTTCACAGCTTCTACTTGGCCATTGCAATGCGGGTGAGCGACTGATGCGATTCTCAAGGCGATCCCTATGTCACTGCACCACGTAAGCAACTGCGGCGAATTGAATTGCGGTCCTCTGTAGGTTACAATCTTGTGAGGGAGGCCGTATCTGCAAATGATATTCTTCCATAGGAACTTTTTAACCGCCGGGACGGTAGTGCTCGCGAGAGCCTCGGCCTCGATCCATTTGGTGAAATAATCAACTGCTACAATGATGTACTCCAATTGACCAGGCGCTTTCGGTTTGAAAGGCCCTAACAGGTCTAGCCCCCACATCGCGAAGGGACAGGGGCTTGACATTATTTGCAACTCTACACCTGGCTGATGAGAAGCTGGGGCAAAGTACTGACACGGCTTACAGTTCTGCGACTCGCGTTGTGCGTCTTGTTTCATGGTTGGCCAGAAACTCCCTTGTCTTAATGCTTTATAGACCATTGGTCTCCAACCCGCGTGGGTCCCGCACAACCCTGCATGCAGCTCTCTCATAAGCACGTCACTGTCTATCCTAGACAAACACCTGAGCTCGCGTGGTCCGTACCCCCTTTTGTAGAGTTCCCCACGACACATGTAGAAACGCGCAACCATAGAGACAAATTTTCTCATTTCTTTTGGATCCGAGGGTCCTGTTCCGCTAGCAAGATATTGAATTATAGGGGTCCACCAGTCGCCGACTGGCTCGTCTATCTCCATCAGCTCCACTTGACTGCTTATGGCGCTCTCAGACTTTACTAACCAGAAGTATTGGTTCTTTCCATCTTTGATAATGACGGTAGAATTCCCGTCGGGGCATTCCATGTTCGCATACTGAGCTTGGGAACCTCGCTTCGCGAGTTCATCAGCTCGCGTGTTTTCCTCCCTCGATACCGCTTCAATCTCAAAATGCCTGTACAACGAAATCAGGGCAGTAGCTCTCGCATGATATCTGGGGAGATTGCATGTTCGAGCTTCGTAGGTCCCATTGATCTGATTCACGACAATCTGAGAGTCGCTCAGGCACTTTACCACATGAACACCCGCGTGAATGGCAATTTCCAGTCCTACGATGAGCGCTTCATACTCTGCTTCATTATTAGTGGCTCTGAATCTTAGTGCAATCGCATGGTCGATTTTATCCCCGGCCGGGGATGTCAGGACGACTCCCGCCCCGCAACCGTCTACGTTTGCTGCCCCGTCAATGTGCATTACCCACGTGGGGTGTTCTGGAGCTATAACATCTTTTTCTAACTCTCTGAAACTTGTTTCAACAATGAAATCTGCTAAAGCTTGTGCTTTGATAGCGGGCCGCGGTCTATAGACCACGTCAAATTCAGTCATTTCAATGACCCATTTAGCGAGCCTTCCAGAGGTCGTTGGTCTACTCATGAAAGACGGGAGTGGTAAATCCGTCAACACTTCGATGGGGTGAGCATGGAAATAAGGTCGGAGTTTACAAACGGCTGTTATCAACGCGGGCACTGCTTTCTCAATGGGCGAATATCTGGTCTCGGCCGACAGAAGTGCTTTACTGAAGAAATAGACGGGGACTCGCTGTTCCCTTACCAATATTGCGCTAACTGCACGCGTGCCTGCCGCGAGGTATAGCTGCAAGCCTTCTCCAGGTATTGGTGACGCAAGTGTTGGGAGTTTAGCCAGATGTTCTTTGAGGTTTATAAATGCCCTTTCACACTCCTCAGTCCATTCGAAGCTTTTTGGTTTCCTTAATATGTCAAAGAAGGGGAGGTTCCGCTCCGCGAGCTTTGCACAAAACCTCCCGAGATAGTTAACCTTCCCTACAAACCTTTGGACATCGTGAATGGATCTCGGCGGTTGTAGATCTATTACGGCCTGGACCTTGTCTGGATTGACCTCGATACCGCGTGCACTGATCTGAAATCCCAGGAATTTGCCCTCGGTGACCCCGAAGACACATTTCTCTGGATTAAGGCTCATTCCGTACTTTCCTAGGGTTTCAAAAACTTCTGCCAGGTCGCGTGCGTGATCTGCTTTCTTCTTGCTCTTAACTACTATGTCATCAACATAGGCCTCCACAGTGTCACCCCTTTGCTCACTAAAGATCATGTCCACCAGTCTCTGGAATGTAGCTCCCGCGTTTTTCAAGCCGAACGGCATTACTTTATAGCAGAAGGTTCCCTTGTCTGTAATAAAAGCCGTGTGCCCCGAGTCGGCCGGATTCATCATGACCTGATTATACCCAGAGTACGCATCCAGGAAACTCAGAGCTTCATGACCCGCGGTGTAGTCTACTAACTGGTCGATAGAAGGTAATGGGTAGCTGTCTTTTGGGCATGCCTTATTGAGACCAGTGAAATCTACGCACATGCGCCACTTTCCCGTCCCTTTGGGATTTTTTTCTACCATTACAACGTTTGACAGCCACGTCGGGTATTGCACTGGCCTAACAAACCCTGCTTTAATCAATTTCGCGAGTTCTACAACAGCTGCCGCGTTCTTTGGTCCTGCCTGCTTTCGTTTCTTCTGTCTACGCGGCTTGACCTCTGGACTAATGTTCAGGGAGTGGGTCATGACACTCGCTGGGATCCCTCTCAAATCCTTTGGTGTCCACGCGAACACATCCCGGGAGCGGGCGAGTAAGGTCTCAACCTCCTGCACAACTTTCTGATCCAACTTTCCCCCTACATAGAGCTTCTCCTCTTTGTTGGGGAACGGGGTGATTATCTGTTTCTCAAACCCATCAAAATGTGGTTTGTGTCCCTCTACTTCTTCTTCAGTATCTCGCGGCCTGGGAGAGGCACGTACTTCCAATTCGGCCTCCTCAAACACGCGTGGCAACCCTGGAATAAATAACTGGTTGGCGAGCAAGGCCTTGGTACTGCCCTTTTCGGACGATACGTAGCAGATACGGCTTTCCTCTTGGTTTCCTCTCGCGACCCCTACTCCGGACGACGTTGGGAACTTTAGGCAAAAATGACATATTGATACGACTGCTTCAAACTTGCACAGAGTCTCGCGTCCCAGTATCGCATTGTAGGAGGATGTTATTGGGATTACTACAAAATCTATTCTTTCTGATCTTCTTGACCCGGTCTCTTCGCCCAAGATGAGATCTAGGGTGACGACGCCCAGTGCCCTCACTCTGTCGCCCGCGAAACCTACCAGTGTGGTCTTTGTAGGCCTGAGTGTAGACTGGTCAATCCCCATTTTCTCGAACGCGTCCCAGTACAGTATATCGGTCGAGCTCCCTGTGTCCACAAGGATCCTTTTCACAAGTTTGGTTCCAACCTGAGCATGAATGACCAGTGGATCAGCGGCCTCGACAGCCCAGGTATCTACCTCCTTGTCGCTGAAAACAAGCGTGTAAGGCTCAGACTTCGATCTCGCGATACTGTAGATTGGCTTTCCCTGAGGCTTGGGTGCGTTGTTAATAAGCCTTTGCTCTCGTTTGCCCAGGGGAACGGGTTCATGGAGGCCTGCGATTGTACCTATATGGCCATCCATGCGAGGGAAGTTCTGGTGTGGATGGCGATTAGGACCCTGATTCTGGTTATTTCTCGCGGGGGTTTGCTGCCTTATCTTGCTCTGTGCTCTACCTCCTTTACCTCTTGTTCCTCTGTTTGCGACGCCGCGTCCTCCATTACCATTTCCTCTCCGAGCAGTTAAGACTTCCTGCTCTTTCGGGTGGTGAGGTCGCGACCTACACTCCTCTGTAGGGTGAGTATCTACTCTGTGGTACTCACACCAGGTGGTTGGCTCGTGGTGATCACGCCCGCGATCCCCTCTCCTCTCAGACTCGCGACGATCATCCTGTTCGGCTACAAAATTTTGCGAGTGAAATTGATTATGATCTTGATTCTGGCCCCTGAACTGCCTTTGACCCTGATTCTGATCTTGAATCTGTAAACCGGGAACTCGCGAGTCGATCTGCTCCTTTCTCTGACTACTCTGATGGCGCTTGTTACCCCAGCTCTGGCTCTCTCTTTTCTGTCCCTGAGCTGACTTATTCTGATTATTCCCTTTCATCGTGGAACCTGAATGCGCTTCCACATTAATCTCTGTATACGCTCTTTCGAGCATGCCCTGGTAGTCCAAATCTTTCTTGCGGTATAGGTATTGCTTGAAGGAGCTTCCATCTGTGAGTCCGTCCAGGAACGCGACCCGGGCGGTCTTATCATGAAAATCTTTGGCTTCCAAAATCTTTTATGAGAACCTCCTGACATAATCTTCTAGTGATTCGTGTGGTCCTTGTTTGACACCCACTACTTCTTGCATAGTCACCTTTCTTTTCCTTGAGGATCCAAAGTGCAATAAGAAACTCTTCTCTATATCAGCGAAACAATGGATGCTCCCTGAGGGTTGGTTAAGCATCCAGGTCATGGCGGGACCCGCGAGGGTTCCTGGGAAGCCTTTGCACATCGTGGCTTCGTCAGGGCACCTTGCGAGCATAGCATACTTGTAGCGTGCCAGGTGTTCGCCTGGATCTTCTTTTCCATTGTATTCCTTGATAATAGGGAACCTGAAATTAGGTAGAGGGACTGACCTGACTATGTAGTCAGCGAAAGCAGTCGGGCCGAACAAGGTTGACGGGTTAACGAACGGATAGGCCTCGTGAGCTTGTCGCGGGAAGGTTGCCTGGTTGTAATAAGGTTCTCCTTCGTACCGACGGCGAGAAGGCCCTTGCTCGGCGCGAATTCCATGTCTCCTCGCTTTGGATCTTCCTCCGCAAGATTGGTTCTCTACATAGCTTATGGGGGCTTGATTCAAATCAAACCTACCAGGGTGGCAAGCCCTCTCGCGTCCCTTAACTCTGGTCCTACCCGACACTGAGATTCTGTCGTCGGGTACGTGCTCAGCACTCCCCTCAGCGACTGGTTGTTCTCGCTCGCTCTGATTCTGTTCCTGTTCGCGGGTCGCGGCCCTTGGTTGCTCTGGGTTTCGGTCCCTGTTTGTGCTTTGTCCCAACGTCTGAAGGAAAGCGCGATATTGAACTAGTGCGGGCCCTACGAGAACAATCTCTTCCTCATGTACGCGCGGAAAAGGTACTCGCGAGCTATTTATCTCTTGTTGTGTTCTCGTCAGGAGAGGGGTGTTATCGCTTCCCTCGCCACCAGTATTCATCCTCCCAGGCGGTTAAGTATTAGAACACGTGAATATATGTAGTAAGCCTTACTTGTGCGAGGAAATCCCCACGGTCGGCGCCAGTGTTGGAGCCCAGAAGTTCCGGTCACGCGACACAACACTTCACGAGACACAGGGCGTCTGGACAATCAACTTTTACGTAACACACCACGTCGTCTTCTTCCTCAAGACCAACCTTGTTCTTGACACCTATAACACCTGCTCAACCAAACCGAGAGGGAGTCTCCGGATTCGGCTCTCCTACGCTCCAATAAGACAGGGATCAAACACGCAACCAGAGACGTCGAAGCAATGCAAGTGTAAGAGAAGGTAGGAAGAAGTAGAGTAAAGGAAAAGACAAGTCCAAAATGTCAATTAAAACGTTTCAAGTTCTAAGCTATCAATAAACCGAATGGCTTTAGAAATACACACGTAACAACGTTAAAAACTCGATAGCAAAACTATGAGTCGCAAACCAAGTGCTACACGTCCAAACGCCTCAAGGAGAGGGTTGTTTTGGAAGATTGAAGCTTGGACTCGTTCTTGTGTTTTTCTCACTCGAGAGAGGAAGATGAAGCGTTTTTCTCTTAGTAATGATCTGCCCTTCTCTATCCATTGGGTTGCGTTTTTATACTCTTATCAGGGGCCCACGCGATTCAATTACCAATTTGCCCCTTGATACTTAATCTCGTCGAATCCTCTTTCTGGGCTTCACCTGCTAATGAGCCGCTTTCATTCTTCTGGGCTGACTTCTTGGACCGATCCGGCTCGCGTTCAATGGACCTAACCCGATTCCCTTTGGGCCCCCTCGCGAGCCCAATCTCTCATTACAGATCAAAATTGAAAACTATTAGAAACTTCACCATTTCAAAGAAGACTAGAAGTAGAGGGCAAAATATTCTTACATTAGACTCGTTATACTAACCAACTGAAATCTAACTATAGTACAATAGTAGTACTAGAAACAGCACGTGCAACGTGCTACGGTGATCTTTTCCGCCCCTGGTTTCGAATTCCAAATTTTTTGTGCGACTTTTTTCTTGGTTGGGTTTGTTGGAATCGCAGCAGAAAACTTCTTTCTCCCCCTCACATGCAAAATGCAGCCTCTCCAACTTTGAAGCTTCAACTGCAAAAGACTATGACAACGACTCATCTCATCTCCTTTCAGCCTACCTCCATTATTGCTCTTCTTCCTCAAGGTAACCCTTTTCATCTGCTTTCTAATCCCCCGTGATCTTTCTCCTCTCAAATTTCATTGCATAATTGCTATCCTATTCTCACTCTACCTGTCTTGCTCGCTTTATTTCCCCCACCAATTGGGTTTTTTTTTCTTTGTTTGCAGTGTTTCTTTTGTAATGATGATACCCAATTTCATTCATTGTTTGATATTTCCTGAAGATTTCTGGTATGACTTATGAGTGATACGCTTGAGTGGCTCGACGGCAGTGTGAATTTTCTTCCAGGTTGTGCTTTTTAGGGTTACATTTGAATGGCTAGGTCTAAGTTTAGTGATTTAGGGTTTTGCCTAAAGTTCTGCAAGATGTGGTCTTTTTGGTAATGTTTGGTCCTTTTTTGTAGCTTATTTTGGCAGCTTAGTTGATGTAATAATCATGCTATGAAGCTCAGTTTTTAGTGATTAACTGGAGTGTTATGTTTTTTTAGAGAAGTGGAATTGAGAAGAAGAAGAAAATTTGTTATAAGGCCTTTTTAAATGAAGTAGAAGGATTTGCTGTATGAAATGCATTGGCACCAGAATTCTTGTTCTCTTAAATATCAAAGATGTTTTACAGATATTTTTTAGGGATACTGTGATAATGTCAGATCCTTTTTGGATTACATGCATGTCATGAAATGCATTGGCACCTAATTTAGTTTCCTGCACTTGATGAATGTTTTATTGCGTTCGTAACCCACGGTATGAATGTTTCAGGTTGATCGGGGAGCATACTGATGATGGATTCCTGTGAGTGCGTTGATACTCAATGGTTTGCTGATGACCTCCTGATTAATTCTCAGTATATATCGGACTTATTTATCGCCCTTGCTTATTTTTCTATTCCCCTGGAGCTCATTTATTTTGTGCAAAAATCAGCTTTCTTTCCGTATAGATGGGTGCTCATACAGTTTGGCGCATTCATCGTGCTATGTGGGGCAACTCACCTAATTAACTTATTTACTTTCGCCACGCACTCGAAAACAGTTGCAGTCGTGATGGCTATTGCAAAAATGTCAACCGCTGCTGTATCATGCATTACTGCATTAATGCTTGTTCACATAATTCCTGATCTTTTAAGTGTAAAGATGAGAGAATCAATTCTCAGGAAAAGGGCTGATGAGCTTGACAGGGAAATGGGCCTTATTCTTTCTCAAGAAGAAACCGGAAGGCATGTAAGAATGCTAACTCATGAGATCAGAAGCACGCTTGACAGACATACTATACTAAAAACTACTCTTGTCGAATTGGGTAGGACACTCGGCTTAGAGGAATGTTCCCTTTGGATGCCATCACAGACAGGAATGACACTACGGCTTTCTCATGCTCTTCAGAATCTGACACCTGTTGGATCTTGTGTTTCAGTAAATCTTCCCGTGATTTCTGAAATATTTAATAATCAGGGGGTGGTGAGAATCTCACATACATGTCCACTTGTCAGTACTAGACCCGTTGCAGGGAGATATCTAGCACCTGAGGTTGCTGCTATTCGTGTTCCTCTTCTGAATCTCTCCAATTTTCAAATAAATGATTGGCCCGATGTCTCGGGGAAATCCTACGCCGTGATGGTTTTGGTTCTTCCATCTGATGGTTTAAGAAAGTTTCGTGATCATGAACTGGAGCTAATTGAAGTCGTTGCAGACCAGGTTCTTTCTTTCTTGATCCATCTCTAAGAATAGTTTTTCCTTCCTGCTTATGCTATTAACTCTTTTAATTGTTAAGGTTTCCTACTCTCTTTTTTGTGATTAGGATTTAGGACTGTGCTAATCCTTTCTTGAAATTCTGTTACTGTTACTGTTATACCAAAACCCCAATGGAATATCAAGAAAGCTCATTGCAATTTCAGATGTATATCAAAGTACAAGTGCATGATTACTCTAACATAAAATCACATTCGGACATTTTTTCTCATGCACATTTTTCCTTGTAGGTGGCTGTCGCTCTTTCTCATGCTGCAATCCTTGAAGAGTCTATGCGAGCCCATGATCAGCTTCTAGAGCAGAATGTTGCATTGGATCTAGCTCGACAAGAGGCGGAGATGGCTATTCGTGCTCGTAATGACTTTCTAGCTGTCTTGAACCATGAAATGAGGACACCGATGCATGCAACAATCACCTTATCGTCCTTTCTTTTAGAAACTGATTTAACGCCCGACCAAAGGGTGATGATAGAGACTATACTTCGGAGTAGCAACATTTTGGCAACACTTATAAACGACGTTCTTGATCTATCGAGATTAGAAGATGGTAGCCTAGAATTAGATTCTCGTACCTTCATTCTTCATGCAGCTTTCAAAAAGGTAAAGAATTAATTATTTAATTTCACATGGAGGGTTTTAAGCTTGATGTTATTGTGGTGTCATGTTGCAGGTAATCAATTCAATAAAACCAATTACATGTGTGAAGAAATTATCCTTGACATTAGCTGTGGTGCCTGAGGTGCCTATGTGTGTTATTGGCGACGAGAAAAGGCTCATGCAAACTATACTAAACGTCGTGGGTAATGCTGTTAAATTTACAAAAGTCGGTAGGGTTTCAGTTATCGTTTCGGTTGCAAAACCCGATTCTTTGAGTGATTGGCAGCCTGCTGATGTCGTTTATGCCGCCTTAAGCAAAGGCCAGTTCTATCTTAGAGTCCAGGTTAGTGCAAATTCCTCTTGTTTTCTTGGATATTCATTCTGGAATTTCATTTTATTTGTGAATTTGATGTAGATTAAGCTAGTATCGTGCTTTGTTTTGGGTTTTTTCAAGTCTCCTGTTTTGTTCTTATTTCTCCTAGGGGTTGGAGTTTGTCTGGCTTGTGGTCTGTATGTTTTTGTGGTTTTTGTGGTTTTTGGTGTGTTAGGTCCTATTGTAGTCGCATATATATACTTTTGGGTCATATTCGGTTACTTCCTCCCAACTTGTTGGGGGTACCAATCCCGACTCCCCAGACCCCGTTTTCCGGGATATAATGGGGAATGTTGTTGTTGTTGATGTAGATTAAGGATACTGGATGTGGAATTAACCCGCAAGAGATCCCGCACATATTTGATAAGTTTTATCAATCTCAAAATGGTCGTCGGAACGGTACTGGCTCTGGTCTTGGACTCGCCATTTGTAAGCGGTACGAATTCTATCTCCTGTAAAACACAAAATTGAATACTATTTCGAAATTTTCTGATATTTGGTATGATTGATCCAGGTTTGTGAATCTCATGGATGGTGAAATTTGGGTTGAAAGTGAAGGCTTGGACAAGGGAAGCTTAGTGACCTTTGTAGTCAAAATGAGGATCTGCAGGAACCCAGACGAGCGATCGATTCATCAGGTCGCAAGTACAGGCGATATGAATCAAAATAGCACTGATCTTTTAGGGGATAGCTCAATGAATTTTTCATTCAAACGTTTTGAAAAGAGCTGCTAATGTTTGTAAAAGATGAGTAAGCTGTATTTGCTATGTGAGATAACATGAAACTGTTTCTGGGTAAAAGATTACCGGAACAGTTATGTTCTTGTCAGTATGCCTTGGAAAATTGATAAACACACTAGTAATTATTCTTGTCTGTATGCCTAGTTTTTGCTTGATAAAAGGTCAGGAAGGCTTGACTTAGAGTTGAAAAGACGAAGTTTTTCACGTTCAAAGATTACAAATGTTGAAAAGATGAAGTTTTTCATGTTTACGGATAACAAATTTTATATTTTAAGCGGTAATGTTCATAATTTTAGGCAGTTATTTTGAGAAAACAAATCAAAATTAGTAATAATTACAATTATCTCACCGAAAACGTTAAAAAAATCGCATGTCACGAATTATACACAATCTGAATATTGAAAAAATGATCCACTATGGACTATTAGCAACTGCATTTAGAATTTCTGACATTTTTCAAATCCTTAAAATTTTGTGGAATCAGTTTCATATGCAAAAGGATCCACTATGTTAGACAACAACTTGGCAAAAATTTAAAAAATGTAAGGTTTGATAGGGAACAAAAAGTTTGATAATTAGGGACAAAACATTGAAGTATAACAAAGATCTTCAATTCTGTGAAATACCAAAATAACAAGATCCATCAAAAGCATAGTAGTAGTAGCTTAGAACAAAATGCTATATAAGCCTACTGCAATACCAGACCAAAAAAATCTAAGTGTCAACTCGAAAAGTCTATCTCTTCATGTTTTCACTTCTTGGATTTCTTAACTGCTGGTGCTGGTGCTGGTGTTGGTGTAGGTTCAACTGGTTTCTCTCCAGGACCCTAAAGAATTGTTCGAAAAAAAGCAAGATCAATATGAAGAATTTCAAATCCAAACCAGACTAAATTCAAACAAATTGAAGACGGTATATTACCTGAGCCAAACGCTCTTCCCTCCTGGCATGCTTTCTTTCCCTGCTCGCCTTGTTCTTGGCACGCTTGGCCTCGAACTGATCAGCCAACGTCTTCTCTCTCGCCTTTTCAGCCTTGGATTTGTGGATACTCTCCATCAACACTCTCTTGTTCTTGAAGACGTTACCCTTAACCTTCATGTACATGTCATGGTACATGTGCTTGTCAATCTTCTTTGCCTCACGGTACTTACGGAGAAGACGTCTAAGAACTCTCATCCTCCTCATCCAGAGGATCTTGGTGGGAAGCCTTGCCTCTCTTGTTCCCTTACGCTTACCTGTAAAGGCATAATGAAAAAGGAATTAAGAAATGTAGGTGAGAAAGTATAATCTAGAGAAAAGAAGTTGTAATGGAATCAGTACCGTATCCAGAGTGACGTCCCTTCCTCTTGGCCTCCTTCATGCGACGTGCACGTGATCTGGAGTGGATCTTGGTTGGCTTCCTGATGATGAAACCATCCTTGACAAGCTTCCTGATGTTCTGGCCTAATATTCAAAAACAATGTATAAGGTCTTCATACTCCAATCATCGTTTTAATTCTAAATATCAGCTAAGAAAGTATGTGAAAACAGAACTGAATTAAGCAAATGGTTATATAAGCATTCAATGAACATAGCACTAACATTTTTAATTTCCGATTCCAGTCCAAATGTCAATCATTGTTATTCTACCATTCAAGAACATAGAAAATTATTGTATTCCCTAGCTGCTAAAATCAAACACTTAATTCACACACAATCCAAATGCCAATCATTGCTATTGATCATTTCATACTAACTCAATCACACAAATAGAGTAAAAATGGCGAAATTAACGTATTCTTAGCTGCTAAAATAAAAAAAACTTAAACCAGACATTCATTTCCATGATTAAGTTCAATACTTCCCATTCCATTGTTCCATTAATCACACACACAGTCAAATGGCAATCGTTTCTATTCGACCATTTCATCCTAACTCAATCACACAAATAAAGTAAACATGCTGAATTAACGTATTCTTATCTGCTAAAATCACAAACTAAAATCAGACATTCATCTCCATGATAAAATTCAATACTTCTCATTCCATTGTTCCATTAATCACACACAATCCAAATGTCAATGTCGCTATTCGACCATTTCATCCTACTTCAATCACACAATTAGAGTAAACATGGCGAATTAAACAACACAATCATCTCCATTAGAAAGAAACAGTAAGAGCTACTACGAACACTAAACAGTCTGCACTATAAGACATCCGTCCACATAGAAAATTAATGTATTCTTAGCTGCATTAATTCAATACTTCATCATTCGTTGCTATTCGACCATTTCATCCTAACTCAATCACACAGATAGAGTAAACATGGCGAATTAACGTATTACGAACACTAATCAGTCTACACGAATAGAAATCAGATCCAGACTTGAAGACGAAGCAATTGGTTGAACTTACGAGAGTTAGCCATGGAAATTTCATTGCTCTCATTAGGATCGAGCCAGACCTTGCCCCTTCCACACTTGAGGACGCTCGAGGCGAGCCTCTTCTGAAGCTTCAAAGACACCATTTTCGTTCCTCTCTCAGTCAATCTCTCTCTCTCTCTCTCTCTCTCTCTCTCTCTCTCCGAGGCTGCGAAGAGACGGAATGAGGATGAAGAAGAGGGTTTTATATGAACTTCGATGCCTTATCTTCTAGGGTTTACTCGACGGGTCTGCATTGCGTGGATTTAACGACCCGACCCGACCCGGATAGATGAGAAATTCCTTTTCTAACTAATCAATTAATTATGTTATTGAGAAGAAAAAATAGAAAAAAGGAGAAATATTAGCATAGATAGATCAGCATTTGTAATAGAATTTAACTTTTTATTCGAAAATAATTGTACAAATGATTATTTTCAAATATTTATCGGCGTAATGAAGCGTGGAACAGTCCGGGGAAAAGTTTATAGTAATTCTAATCGAACTATTAAAACGTTTCGATCTCATCCAAAAGTGTGTCAGATATTATTAAAAGAGACATTTGTACGTGTCTCATTAGGAGAAAGGTTTTGATGAGAAAATTTTGAGAGTCATATTCATAATTTGACGATTATGTTTGTTCAGGTCATTTTCAAGAAGAAAAAACGAAAAAACATTGTTCATAAAAATAACAAAATTGTCATCTCGTAACTCACTTAAAAAGTTTAAAATTATCACCGTCCAAATTATGAATATTGTCATTCGAAATATGAACATTAACGTATATTTTGTGAACGAGAGCGCTTCGTACTTCGTAGCATAACTTATTTCATATTGAAATCTCCTCATCTCATTAGTATTGTTTACCTAGCTTTTCAATGTTGTTTTCACTAGTTCTTTAAAAAACTCTAGTTTCAACTACTCTTATGTCAGGGCCGTGTGCTCATTGGCTTCCCACTCCATGACAGGCCTGCAGGCCATACACCTCAACCCCTTGCATTACCTAGACATTGTTGGTTAGCAAGTGGGTTGCAGGGCACTTGTTAAAGGGTAAGTGAGATAGGTCGATGGTTCGACTCCTACTACCAACATCCCACGGCCATGACATGCAGGCCTGTCATGGAGTGGGAAGCCAGTGAGCACACGGCCATGACATCTTACCAACATTAAACGAGGACTTGTCCCTATTGTCGGGGCTCTAGCAAACTACAGAGAAAAAGAGCAAACACAATCAAAATGATTTTATGACTTTATCCCATATATAGATTCCATTTGATTTTGTTACAATTCACAATTCGAGAGAATTTTATAGATTTCCTCCAACATATAAGAAAAATATAGTTATATGAGATCCTGTTTGATTCGTATCGATGATTACTTTAACAATATTAAATTTTTATATTTTTTACTAACGTGTAATTAGAGATATTGACGAAATAAAACGCGCATCAGCATATGTGTAGGAATGAGATGAGATCTATACTTTGGGACATAAGAGTATACGATATCATGCATATCTTCTTGCGACAAAATTGAACTACAGCAAAACCAAATGAAGGCTATCATACTAATGCATGTTTTGAGTTGTTAATTGAATCACATAACATTCACAATAAAGTTTAGCTTAATTGTATAGTAGTATAGTAGGATCCATGTACAATTGTACATAACTACTCCCTAACTTGTACCGGGTGAGATAAACGTAACGTAACTAATCACTTCATTTATATGCAAAACTTCGTTATCAACAACAAAACAACAAATTGATGAATAATACATTATAGCCTAGAAAGACCGAAAAAGATGCATAAATCATTGAATCAATCTTAGTTCTTGCTACAATCCTTTGCCTTAAAATGGTAGGCCTTAATCAAATAGCTAATGACGGAGTTACACGCGCCAGACAAGGCTATAAGATCCTTGTAGTCCTTGTAGAGTCCCAGCTTCTCCCCGGTGGTCCCCGCGTGGACCAACGACTCCTCACAGATCTTAGGGTTCGCATCCGCTGACATGGCGAAATCTTGGACCTTGCAAACCTCGCTCTTTTGCTTGAGGTGCATTGTAGCGATATGCGACTCGTGTGCAATGTCCATATACATCTTATAGCAGCCCAACAATGCCGCCTTCAACTTCTCGTTCTTCGCGTTGGCCTCGATCATATCGTTTAACGCCAATGCCACCTCTCTGTATCGCTCTGGGAAAAATATGTAGTTATTAGTGCAAAGTAGAATACAACAACAATAACATTATTGTAATGCCTTATAAAGACTCCCACTTATAGTAGGGTGATGGGGGGCCTTAACCCGGTTAAAGGAACATAGACGTTGTTTCCGATAACCCCAAATGAAGAATGCATCAGAAATTCCATAGTCTGACTACTACTTTACAAAATAAAAAACATAGAATATTTGTAATTATTATAATGATGGGATTTCTAATTCTGTTGTGATACCTTGAACTCGTTCCACTGTCTCTAGGGCGATGTTGGACTCGTCTAGCTCGACATCGTGTGGGATGCCGCCTATGATGGAGCTTACGACAGTCTTGCACGCCTGGACATTGCCTGCAAACTCACATGCTTTGATGGTGAAGTCTTGTGGGGAGATAGGGATTGGCTTCGCGCATAAAGCTTTGTCGAGGGAGAGGGCTAGGATTGTTGTAAGACATAAGATATGTGTGATGGGCTTCATTGTTTTTGTGTGTAGATTTGTCTTTTTTTCTTTCTTTGAATGTTTGTAGGGTGTTTTTTTTTAGCTTTGTTGTGTATAAAGATGAAGCGTTTTTAGTGTGATTAACCTCATATTGTGGATTTGTGGAAATATAGGGTGGTATTGGCGCGAAGTTGAAGGAACACCGTTTGTTAAAATTAGACAAGATTTTGCGGGGAATGTATTTAACTAAAAATGCATATTTTACAATTTTTAGAGAGATAAAATGGATTTATTTTAGAGTTGGCAAAATTATGAATGTTCACTTACATACATATCATTTTTAAGTTTTAACTAAGTAAACAAGGCTAACAAGAGGTAAACTAGCAAAATAAAGCCTCCAACATATTCATAACTTGGTCTTGTCCAGGAAGCCAAAACAATGCTCGCATTCCCAAATTTTCTTTGCTCAAGCAGTTGCTTATACTCGCTTATAGTGTCGATGATAAAACCATAACGAGACGCAAGGAGCCATCAAATTTGTGCGTTTTTTCACTTCCATATCCACCAAAACCCGAAGGAAATGTAGTCGACCAAGACCGCGTTTAGGAAACACCGATCATGTCAAATCCAGGCTTAGAGATCCAGCAAAACGAATTCCTACGCCACATTACCATCTGCAGTCGACCAAGTAGCGTCATTGTCAACGCGGCGACGAGCCCTCTCAACGTCGAGATTTAGGGATGATAAAAAAGTCCTCATCTCTTTCACGATCAACCTCTTTTTTCTTATATAACAAAGCATAATTTGAGATGTATTTTTCCGTCATGCATAGTATATTACTACTATAGAGCAATCACATTTATATTATTGTTTGATCAAACCTAAGTTGCAAATATGCTTTGTGTGGAAGGTAAGCTGGATTTGCTTAGTTGGTGGTTGGCATTTGGTACCTAATAATGTTATATCTTGCTAATGCCAACTTTATAGTATAGTTCACTGTATTTTTCCGGTACCTTTTAGGTAAGTCTTCATTTGTGAGTAACAAATTGCATAGTGTCTATCTACATGGATTTGGTATAAACTATTTCTCCAAAAAAAAACGTAATTTTACATTGTAAAGCTTAACTTATATCAACACAAGAAAAACTGATACTGCATTCTATATATTAATGAAAAATATCTATGTAAGAATGATTATTAATATAAATAGAAGAAAGTTCCGGTGCAAATTAATAACTCTTAGGAAAAAAAACATATCGCGTTCACAGATTATATGTCAATGTTCATATCCCGATGGTAATTTCATAATCTGGACCATGTGCGTACAATAAAAGCATTTATAGGGGTTTGGATGTAAGAAAATGTACATACTATCTGAAAGAATTTTTTTTTTTTACATGTTTGTAGGTTAATAATATTCACAAGAAGTTGGATTATTCATAGTTTAACAATAAAAATAGTTGACCAGAAATTTCATAGAAAAGCGCGTCATCGCGCCCAATTTCACCCACGAAGTCCTTAATCCCCACCAAATTACCAAAACACCCCTCCTCAACCACCCAAATTCCATTTCCCTACCCTCATCGCAGATAATCTCCCCTCTCTTTCTCCTCCCTTCAGACCAAAATCCCCAAATTCTCTCATCTCTCCTTCCATCATGCTCCAGTCAACCAGAAGTCGCCGGAAAGTAGCCCCATCAGACGGCGACCCAGCCGACAAGCAAGACCAGCTCCACCTCTCCTCCGCCATCTGGAACGGCGAAGATCTCTCCCCTTTCGTCCGCAAAGCCTTCATCTCCGGCAAGCCAGACTCCCTCCTCCACCTCCTCCGCCACTTCTCCCGGTCAAAAGAGTCGGAAATCGAAGATGTCTGTAAGGCTCACTATCAAGACTTCATCAACGCCGTTGACGACCTCCGATCGCTCCTCACGGACGTGGATTCCCTCAAGTCGTCTCTTCACTCCTCGAACACGCATCTCCAGTCGGTTGCTGGACCTCTACTGTCGTCTCTGGATCATTTGATTGAAACCGCGACTGTTTCCGATAATATCCTCGTCTGCCTCCGATCTGTTAATGTGTGTGCTCAGATCGTGGATCTGTGCGCCCGGTCGAACGAGCATCTGAAGGCGGATAACCTCTATTTGGCTTTGAAGTGCGTGGATAAGATCGAGAGGTCGTATTTGAAGATTGCGCCGTCGACGACGCTGAAACGGATGCTGGAGAGGCGGATTCCGGAGATTAGGGTTTATGTGGAGAAGAAGACGAGTAAGGAGTTTGGAGATTGGCTTGTTGATATTAGAGTTGTGAGTAGGAATCTCGGACAGGTTGCGATTGGACAGGCTTCGGCGGCGAGGCAGAGGGAGGAGGAGCTGAGAATGAAGCAGAGAATGGCGGAGGAGCAGTCGAGGTCGAGTGTTCGAGATTGCGTTTACGCTTTGGAGGAGGAAGACGATTGCTTGGATCTAGTAGGTGAACGTGGTCGGAGTAACGCAGGTGCCATTCTAGGGTTTGATTTGACTCCTTTGTATAGAGCGTATCATATACATCAGTCTTTAGGTCTTCAGGATCGGTTTAAGCAATACTATTTTGAGAATAGGAAGCTGCAATTGACATCGGATTTCCAAGTCTCGTCGATGACGCCGTTTCTTGAGTCGCATCAGACGTTTTTTGCGCAGATCGCGGGGTTTTTCATCGTGGAGGATCGGGTTTTGAGGACTGGTGGGGGATTGATATCGAAATGGGAGGTTGAGAATCTTTGGGAGACTGCTGTGAGTAAGATGTGCTCGGTTTTGGAGGATCAATTCTCTAGGATGCAGACTGCAAATCATATGCTGTTGATTAAAGATTATGTGAGTCTGCTTGGTGTTTCTTTAAGAAGGTATGGCTACCCGGTTGATCCTTTACTTGATGTGTTGAGTAAGCATTGGGATAAGTACCATGAATTGTTGCTGTCTGATTGCCGTAAGCAGATTTCTGATGCTCTGGGAGCTGATAAGTTTGAACAGATGTTGATGAGAAAAGAGTATGAGTACTCAATGAATGTGCTAGCTTTTCAACTGCAAACATCCGATATTGTTCCTGCATTCCCTTATGTTGCTCCGTTTTCGTCTACTGTCCCTGATTGTTGTCGAATCGTAAGATCCTTTATTGAGGATTCAGTGAGCTTTATGTCTTATGGTGGACAGCTTGATTTTTATGATGTGGTGAAGAAGTATTTGGACAGGCTTTTGACTGACGTTCTGGACGAGGCCTTAGTGAAGCTAATTAATTCCTCTGTCCATGGAGTCTCCCAAGCAATGCAAGTTGCAGCCAATATGGCGGTTTTTGAGCGTGCGTGTGATTTCTTTTTCAAGCATGCTGCTCAACTCTCTGGTGTACCTGTTCGAATGGCAGAGAGAGGTAAGAAGCAGTTTCCATTGAAGAAAGCTCGTGATGCTGCAGAGGAGGTCCTTTCCGGTATGCTAAAGGCAAAGATTGACGGTTTTCTGATGTTGCTTGAGAATGTGAACTGGATAGCTGATGAAGCTCCACCGATTGAGAATGAATATGTCAATGAAGTGATAATTTTCTTGGAAACTCTGGTTTCTACTGCACAATTGATATTGCCTGCTCAAGTTCTCAAAAGGGTTTTGCAAGATGTTTTAGCCCATATATCCGATAAGATTATCGGGACATTACTTGGAGATTCTGTTAAGAGGTTTAATCTGAATGCTGTGATGGGTCTTGACAAGGACATTCAGCAGCTGGAGTCATTTGCAGAGAGTCAAGCCTCTGTTGTATCTGACTCGGGTTCTATGGAGTTAAAATCGGCACTTGCAGAGTGCAGACAGTTGATCAATTTATTCCTAAGTAACAACCCAGAGAATTTCCTCAATCCAGTTATTAGGGGTAAGAGTTACAATGCTTTGGATTACAGGAAATTGGTGACCATTTCTGAAAAGCTAAAAGACCCGGCAGAACGGATGTTTTTCACAACGAGGGGCGCAAAGCAGAATCCGAAAAAGAAGTCGTTAGATGCTTTGATTAAAAGACTCAAGGAAGTGAGCTGATTTAGAAGAGATTCTGTAAGTAGTCATTTCTTCTTATCCTTGTTGGGTTTAGTGTGTCTTTGGTAACTTCTTCTGCATCTCTGATTGTAAAATCTAAGCTTACGATTGTATGTTGATACATGCAATTTGATTGTGTATGTAGTGTTCCTACAGCTGCATTTTAAAAGTTGTTCATTGTATTGGATTCATTTTTCTGATTGTGTTGTTTTGAGTTATTTTGTCTTGATTCTATAGACAGTATCCTCCAGTGAGTATATTCTGCTTAACTTGATCCCAGTGCCGTACATTGATACAGAAATAATGCAAGCATGTCTTGATTCTGTAGACAGTATGCTCTTGTGAATGTCAATATAGAGGATGAGCTATTCTTGTTGTAGATTTTGCAATCTGCTGAAAGTTACGTTACTTTTTTTTTTCCCTTTTGCATTCAAACTTCTCTCAGGCAATCCTCCAAGATCTAACATGATTCAATCTTTCTAGTTTGATGTTTTTGCAATGATGATATCATGATATTGCTTTTATATTTAGATGCTAGTCCTGTTCCAACTTGATGTAACCTTTGTGGGTTCTTCGATACGATCCATTCCATTCGGTCAAATTATGATGTTGGGAATTTCGATACGAAAATATTCATGTAAAAATGAATGATTATTAACGTATGGATATTTTAATACACACTTTGTTGTGGTATTATATTATTATGAATCATTCTATATAAAAATTAGGTAACACTATTAGGTATCGTACTAGCGTTAGTATTATGTAGTGGGTACCTTATCCAACTAATATTAATATTTTCTTTGAGCAGCATATCATCTATTTGCTTCTCTAAAGCAATAGAAAACACGAATTGCAGAGAATTGACATAAGTGCATGGATATCTCTTATAATTATTTGTATTTTCCAAGGTATTTTCTAAAAGACAATGATCAAGTAAGAAATGACTTATTGTACGAATATATGCACATTCTTCAATATTCATATGTACATTTCTTCACATTCACATGCATACACACATATTTTCATATATTGTCAAAGATATGCACATATCTGCAAATATGCATTTATTTACATCTAAATGTGCATGTCAATTTGAAGAATTGTGCTTGAATTTTTCATTTGTACGTTCGTACAATAATAACATTTATTAGAGTAAGATTATTCTTTTTTCATAATAAGATGACTATTTATTATGAACAACCAATTTTACTGCATGTATAACAGGTAATGCTTCAACCTGCAAAACAGATGAACTAGGAACCTTTTTCTATTCAACAAAAAAAAAATTGATGTCACTATTCCTACATTTACATGCAATGTAAGCATTATTTTAATTGTAGAAGAGTCATCAAAGTAAACTTTAATCCAACCAGTGGTCTAAGTTGTGTGATTCTTAACAATTTTCTCATCGAAAAAGATTCATCTGAGAATGAATTATTATTGTACGAATGGAAAATTCACGTGCACAGTCTTCTGTATACACATGCACATTCCTTTACATTCACATTCATACCCGCACATGTGTGCATGTCTTGAATGTGAAAGGTTGTGCATATGAATATAGAAAGTTGTGCGTGTAAATATTGAAGGTTGTGTATGCGAATGAAAAATTCGTATATTCGCACCAAATTAATTATTCTCACCGGATCTGAATCCCTTCCTATTACGTATTCCGTTTCTAAAATACACATTTTATAGAAAAATAAAAAGAGGAAAAAATTCATGTCATAATGACTTTTATTGTACGAATATACGAATACGAAATTTAAATATAGATACATAAATAAATATAAACATATATAGACAAAGATACAAATATAAATACATCTATATTCACAGATGTATGCATGTCAATAACAATACATGACTAATTTGCATTTGAATATAAAAAGTATACATATACTAGAGTAGTGCCCCGTACCATGCAAGGAGATATGTTTATAAAAATAATCTATCTTATATATTAAAGCTCAACCTTTTTGAGCTCTTAGAGTGAGTTTAGGAAAATTGTTAGGCTATTTATTTATTTATTTTTTAAAACATTATTAACAGATTAACAAATTACATTAAGAAAAATAAAAACATTAATTTGGAGCAAATTATTTTATAGGTTTAAGTAACCTTAATCTATCCAATTATTATTCATCTATTTTACTTTTGATATATAATAAAATTTGAAGTAGATATAAAACTATAAATATCTAACCAAAATAATTAAGTAATTATTTCAACATATCGCCGTACATGGCACGGGTCTTGCGCTAGTAGTATTTTAATAATCGATTTTTATATATTTTGTATATAATTTATATTATTTTGTATTACTACGACATCAATAAGTTTTTATGTCAAGTAAGTTTTTTTTTCAAAATTATGTATTTGTAAAATAGTTTACTATAAGCTTTTCAATAGATAAATAAAATATTTAGACAATTCAAGATATTAAATTTAACAAATAGTAGTATGACACTTTATTAATAATTATTAAATTTTTATTGGTTGTTTTATTTTTAAAATTAATAATTATTTATAAGAAATAAGTAGTTAACAATATCTGCTAAAATCACTAAAAAAGTCTCAACTTTAATGTATAAGATATATATTAATATATTTATAGGATAAACTCAATCGTAAAAAAAGAGAGTAAAATAACACGATTCTTAAATAACACCCGGTACTTTATTCAAACAACGCCGGGTCACTCGCGTTCTGCGAGGACCCGTACACTCGCGTTCTGCGAGATTAGCCAAAAATTAGGTTAATTACATGCATGCTAATCTCGCGTTCTGCGAGTGCACGTGTCCTCGCGTTCTGCGAGTGTACGTGTCCTCGCAGAACGCGAGATTAGCATGTCAGATTGACGTTGTTGTGCGCCATTACTACATGTCTTGTCCCCACCTAACTATAATAACTACCCCCTTATTTTAAGTATTCCGTAACACCTATTAACCCTACCCTAACACCTCTTTTTATCATCTTTCACCTCTTTCACCCTCCATTAAAACCCATTTTCAAAACCTTAAAACTTCAAAACACTCTAAAAACACCTAAAATAATGGAAGATGAAGAGGAATTCAACAAAGGAGGGAATGAAGATGGTGGTTCATCAAGTTACCATTCAAATGAGGTAATGTTCTTACTTAATTTTTGAATTTTAATTTGTTTTGCACCATTAAGAGCTAAAATGAACTTATTATGTTGTATTTCATGTTAAATCTAGTAGTAGTGGTAAGTGTTGAAGAGATGACTTTTGCATATAATGTCAAAAACTTAGATGTGTTCATGTTTTTAGGGTTTTTATGGTTTTGAATGTAGGAACTCATGTTATGTTAAATTATCCCGTTCAAGAACTAGTTTCAGGAAATAGCAACTTCTCGCGTTCTGCGAGAGGAAGCCACTCGCAGAACGCGAGAAGTGCCTGCCTCGCAGAACGCGAGAAGTTGCACATTACAGAGTATTAACAGAAGCATTGTGTATAGGTGAATTTTTCTTTGTTCACTGGATTGAATGCAATCCAGTTGAATGACTACACCTACCCCTCGCGGAATACGGTGCCCGTTTCGCCACCGTCATTTGATTTAGGGATTGACGACTTTGGATATTATCATCAACCATCTTTATATGAACAACATGTGCCATCTACATATGAATTGCCTGTGCCATCTACTTATGAGTTGCCCGTGCCATCTACTTATGAATTGCCATGTACATATGAGGTGCCATCAAGCTATGATGCGTTTGATTCACAATTTGCTAACCCACCAACAAACGTAGGAGAGGAGATGTGTTTTCTTCCCTCTTTACGCACTGCACCAAAGTTTGATAGTCCCGTATGTGAGGAAGAGGTTGTTTCTAGGGATTATTCGGAATATTTCACTACGGAGCAAGTGTTTGCCTCTAAGGAGATTGGTCATTTGTGGGCTTTGAATGTTGCAAAGCAACACAAGTTTATGATCTCTATTGGAAGGACTGTACCAGCTAAACTGGGGCAAAGTGGTAAGATTCAAATCATTTGTGAGAAAGGGGGAAGCCATAGGCCTAAAGGTGTCGGTGTTAGATCAAACACAAAGAGCAAGAAAACGGGGTGTAAATTTCAGTTGAAGCTCATGGAGAACCGGGTTGAAGAGAATTGGAGATTAGTGGTTGTTTGTGGTTTGCACAACCATCCTATTGGAGATAGTTTGGTCGGGAATGCATTTGCCGGGAGGCCAACCCCGGATCAAAAGAAAAAGGTTCGTGAGATGGTACTTTCACATTGTTCTCCAAATCAGATTTACACTGAGATAAACAAGGATCCCGGAAGTTGCACAAAGAAGAACCAAGTGTACAATTTGGTAAGACATATAAGGGAAGAGGAAATGGAAGGTAGAACCGTGGTTCAAGAATTCTTTCACCAATGCAAAGAGAGCAACTACTTCATGGAGTATAGGCCAAGTGCAACGAACCCTTCGATAATAGGCGACTTGTTCTTTGCTAGCCCCGAATCAATGAAACTCTTAAAGGCGTTTCCATATGTCCTTTTGATGGACTCGACTTATAGCACGAACAGGTAAGTATTTATCATTCTGTTTTTATGTTGTATTTATCTTACTGTATTTTGGTTCCAGGTACAATGTTCCCTTCCTGGAGATAGTCGGTTTGACTTCTACATGGAAGAATTTTGTTGTGTGCGGGGTATGGTTAGAGGCTGAGAGCGAGGATAGTTATTTATGGGCGTTGCAGCAGCTGCAGACGATGTATTTGAGAATAGGAGCATCGCCTACTTGCTTCGTCACTGACCGTGAGATGGCTCTTATGAATGCAACAGACAAGTTATGGCCAAATGCAAAGTTTCTCTTATGTAGGCGACATGTAAGGAAGAACATAGAGGCGAGAGCCAAGATAGCTATGGGCACACAAGCATTGGGGGTTCATATTTCAAATGATTATTATAACGTGTTCGAACAAACCACTGAAGAAGATTACAAGAGTACTTTGAAGAAACTTGAGGACGAATGGCGAGCTTATCCAGCCGTATTGAAGTACGTGAGAACGAATTGGCTAAACCGTTACAAAGAAAGACTTGTTTCAGCATGGACGGATAATGTCTTCACTCTCGGGAATAACACAACAAACAGGTATGTTCTGTTATTTATGTCTACCTTCTACATATGATAAAAAGAGCTTCTGTAATGCACACCTCGCAGAACGCGAGGGCATACCACCTCGCAGAACGCGAGTAAATTCCTTGATTCAGTGTTGATGCATTTTCGAATGCAAAGATCCTGGAACAATGTATGAACTCGCAGAACGCGAGGTGTACACACCTCGCAGAACGCGAGGAGTTACACATTACAGAAGGATCCACAGGTTCTGATTTGTATTTGCATTTTATTGTTTTTCGAACATTTTAGAGTTGAAGGAGCACATTCATGTCTTAAGTCATACTTGTCAAGTGGAAATGCTAGGCTAGACACAATGTTCAAAGAATACAAAACAATGGCGGAGAACCAACTTAAGGAGATTACTGTGTCTTTCACCGAGAGTTTGAATAAGAGCTTCACAGTTGTTGAAGGGGCCGACTTGTTTAAAGTCTTGAAGTTCAAAGTCTCTTACAAATGCATAGAATTTTTGCTTAAGGAATACACGAAGGGGGAGAGATTAGGTGCGCACTTTAATATGTTTTGTAGCTGCGGGATCAAGATTAGAGATGGGTTGATGTGTGTTCATCAGATTGTAAGACATTGGAAGGAGCAAAGACCACTAAGAGTATCAGAGTTGCACCCTTTCTGGAGTACTTTGAGTTTGGAAGAAGTTGATGTTCCCGGCATACTGGAAGTTAAGAGTAAGGTGGCAAGGCGTCTTTTTCAGACTTTCTATGAGGAAACGTTTCCGAAATTGTGCCCCCATGATCAAGAAAAGTGTGCACAAACTGTTTTAGACATTGGGAAAGTAAATACTCCTCTAAAAGAGCCGGCTATTTCAAAGCACACCGGAGGTCGTCCAGTCGGAGCTCCTAACAAACAACCTAGGTCAACGCAAAGAAGACCGTCTGCATGGGAGCACACTAATGTTGAGATGGATGCTAGAGATTTGGAAGAAACACCCCCAAAGAAGCAAAAAAATGCTTCTAATTCTGAAACATTCAAGAAACCAAAGATTAAGGTGATTGGCAAGTACAAGTCTCACATACCCGCGTCAATGCGCACCCATGTGAATGGTTGGTTTGAGGTAAATGGAGATGGAAATTGTGGATTTAGAGCAATAGCTCATGAATTGCATGACAACCAACACTTATGGAGGGAAGTAAGAGATTTGATGATAGCTAAGGTCAAAGAGATTTGGCACCTAGTTCAAGGAACTTGGATTGGACCTCCACAACAACCAACTTTGGAGAGCGCTTTACACCAACTGACATGGGAAGGAATAGGAAGGGCTCCAGAAGATCACTGGCTAGCTACCCCGGAAATGGGATGCCTTGTGGCATCCACATTCAACATAGTGTTCGTAACGGTGGGAAAAAGTGCTAACTACACTTACCTTCCTCTACAACGTCCTACTTGGTTAGAAGATGGTGACACACTTCCGACGTTCTGCTTATTCTATATTCAGAGTGAGAGACATTTTGTTCCGGTAAGTTTTTGGATCTACTTATGAATTACTATCTAATATGCAACTTCCTAACGTTGTTGTTTTCTTGTAGTTGCGTCTTGAAGAAAACTGCCCATTACCTCATGTGTTTACTCCTTGGTGGCGAAACGCTGAAAGAGATGCTTTTTCTTTGCACGATCTTGTGTCACATCGATGTGCCGCCTTTGAAATGTAATGTTGAAGTTATGTTTTATTCGCTGAATTTGTAATGTAATGTTGAACTGGAGATGGTTTTTTAAATTCTTAAACTGTAACTAATGTCATGGACATTTTCCAGAAAATGTCATTCCTCGCGTTCTGCGAGGATGGTGTCACTCGCAGAACGCGAGTTACACCAACCGTGCCACAGACCGTGCATATCAACTGAGAGCACCTTGTTTCTTATAGGGCAGACTCGCGTTCTGCGAGTGGTGTGCACCTCGCGTTCTGCGAGGTTATGCAAAAAACGAACAGAATTGAAGCAACACCAACATATCCCTAAACATAATCCAACAAAATTATCCAATCAACAAAACACCTAAGAAAGCAATCCAAAACACAATCCAAAACACAAAACGAAAGGCTACTCGTCTTCTGCAGAAACCAAGCATTTTCTCGCGTTCTGCGAAGAGTAACACCCTCGCGTTCTGCGAGTATGCCACTCCTCGCGTTCTGCGAGAAAATGCACAGAAATTGCATTTTCTGTGCATTCTGCAGAATTTCTGTAAATGTATTAAAAATGCAGAAAATCAATAAATTAGTAAATTACCTCCCCTTTCTGGATGTGGAACGCCACATGTGCTTCAAATCCCTTAAGCAACTCGGGATCTTCTGGACCGCCAGGTGTGGCATGAGTGAGCTCAGGATCATACTTTGGCTCATTCTTCTTGGACTTCCTCTTTCTTGTTGGTTTCTGGACCAATTCTTCTTCTTCTTCTTCTTCTTCTTCATCATCATCATCATCACCTTCTTCTTCGTGTTCTTCCCCAAAACCTTCATCCTGGTACTCTTGTTCCATCGGTTCTGGTTGAGGATTGTAAGAAGAAGAACAAGCTTGTCCACTTCCTTGACCCATGTCTTCAGGAACACTTCCCTCACCAAATGCACCTCCCCACCCTTGTCCACCGACCCAACTTTGTCCACCCCACCCTTGTCCAACTTCCACTAAAGCATACTGAGGAATGAAATTGTCCCAGCTTCCCGATTGTTCATATGGACTTGATTGTGGTGCCCATTGAGTTGACGGTTGTGCACATGAAACTGACTCTTGAGAATAAAGGTCCCAATCATCATTTCGATACCCTTGATATGTATCTGCTCGTTCTATCCCACTAGGCACAGAACAGTCTTCCCCGGCATAACTATGGACACCACTGTACCGCTCTATGGGGCGATAATCAACGTCGGGGAGCCCCTCGGGGAAGAGCTCTACCGGTGTTGTATTCTTTGCTCTCCTTTTCCCTTTTGCATTTTCAACCGGTGGATTTTCTCTCACAGCGTTCCTATTTCTTCGACGGGTTGAACGTCCAGGAAGATCCATTACCTAAAAAAATGTAAAGTAGAATCAGTATATAAATATAACATTATATAAAGTAAAATCAGTATATAATAAAAATCTGCAGAAGAGGAAAGAATTTCCAGTTTTGTCAATTACTCGCGTTCTGCGAGTACCATGACACTCGCGTTCTGCGAGTACCATGACCCTCGCGTTCTGCGAGTAACATGACCCTCGCGTTCTGCGAGTATACCCCTCGCGTTCTGCGTCAATTTGCACAATCATGAGTTTCCGGCAACAGTTTCCGGCGAGATTTTCCGACGAAAATTCAATATTTTAGCTAAAATACCTATCAATTTAAGTAAATTACCAAATAAACATCAAAACCCTAAATAAAATCAACAACCCTAATCAAAAACCCTAACCCTAATGAATTTCAACATAAAACAACATCCACTCATCCACCATAATTCAAAATCATCATCTTTCATCCATTATACAACCATTTCTAAATCAACATTCAATATCAAAACATCATACAATATGCAATTTTCTATACTAACAACATATATTCATCTAAAAACAACATTAAAAAGCATAAGAGTATTAGAAACATACCTTATATGGAGATTTGAATTGAAAAGAGGAAGAAGAAGTAGGTTGAAATTGAGGGAGATGGTAAAATGAGAAGAGAGCGGCGGAATTTTGTAATGGTGGTTGTAAAAATGGGCCGAGTAGGGTTTTTCACCTTTTATAGGGAAAAACCCCCTCGCGTTCTGCGAGGTGACGCACCCTCGCGTTCTGCGAGGGGACGCACTCTCGCGTTCTGCGAGGGGACGCACTCTCGCAGAACGCGAGGGACCGGGCGTTATTTAGAAAACGCCCGGGCGGTATTTAGCAAGGGCCTAAAATAAGCAGGTGTAGTAATTTGGGGTTCGGTTTCGGTGATGATGAATCTTAAGGTGAGAAATAAGGACGATGAACACAAACATTGTTACGCAGGAACACACGTTATAATGTATGAACACATTTTCACTAATGAACACACAATGTGACACATGAACACACATTATGACATGCACATACTCTGATTTATGAATACGGACGTTATGACCGATGAACACACACATTATAACACATAAATACAAAAATATCCCGAGTCTTAATCTAATAATTTATCCTAATGAGATATTTTTCCGGAGAAAATATAACCAAGCATATAAAAGACGAATTTTAGCATATAAAAGGGCCACACGTACATTTATTGCAGGCCACCTTCCATCTTCACCATCATCTGCAATTTCTTCCTCTCGCCTCACCAAAAACCCAATCCCTAAAAATCTCCACCGCCATAACCAAATCCACCATGCCTTCGCTCTCCTTCTCCTTCCTCCTCCTCCTCCTCATATCCCTATCCGCCTCAACCTCCACCTCCACCTCAAATCTCACAATCTACGAAGCCCTAGAAGCCTTCAATTTCCCCGCAGGCCTAATCCCAAAAGGCGCAAACGGATACGATCTAGACGAATCCACCGGCAAATTCAACGCCTACTTCAACTCCACCTGCGCCTTCTCCCTCGAAGGCTCGTACCAGCTCAGTTACAAGTCCAGATTCGGCGGCCGAATCGAACAGAACAAGCTCTCGAATCTCAGTGGAATTAGCGTTAAGGTGCTGTTCTTTTGGTTGAATATTGTGGAGGTTACGAGAAGTGGAGATGATCTAGAGTTTTCGGTTGGACTCGCTTCCGCGAGCTTTCCGATTGATAACTTTTTTGAGTGTCCGCAGTGTGGATGTGGACTTGATTGTGGCGGTGAGGAGCAGAGTCGGAGAATGAAGACGAAGATTGATAGGGATGGTAAATTTGTTTCCTCTCTTTGAATACTTGATGATGTTTGTGCAATTTCTTTGTCATCATCACTCAGCAGGAATTAGATCTTCAGTGGCTACTCTATCTTCGTAATTTGGTTTCTTTGTGGAAAATCACGATTCAGTTGCTTTTGTGCTACAGATCATGATGTGTAATACATCAAAATACATGATAACTGAAATTACTCAGCAAGAAATTAGATGTTCAATGTCTACTTTACCTTTTTAAATTCATGATTCATTTGCTTGATGTGTAAATATATAGAAGATTAGAAGTACATGATAACTGAGATCACTCCTCAAGAATTACATGGAATCAAGCAAAATGAGTCATTTAATTCTCTATTTTTCTTATTTTGTGAAGTAATACTATACAATTTTTGACACACTTTTCATTTTGGGTCATGGGAAACGTACATCCGACTCGCCTCACTTTGTTATGATTGGGAGCCTTTTTAACGCATTGGGAGTAATGTTGTTGTTAACAACGATGACAAGTTTGTTTCCTCCATTCGAATACTTGATGATGTTTGTGCAATTTCTTTGTCATCACACAACATGAATTAGATCTTCAATGATCACTTTACCTTTTAATTTTGGTTGATTGAATACACCTAAATTGGTTCTTAGAGATGCAATTAGATGTGTGCAGTCCCTAGTTACTTTGTGGCAAATCACGACTCATTTGCTATTGTGCAGTGCTACAAATCATGATTCATTTGCTTAATGTGTAATAACACATAGAAATACATGGTAACTATGATCCCTTCATACATGATTCATCATTCTTGTTTTGATGTAAGACAAGATGGTAAGTGCAAAAAAGCACATGAAAGCTGCAAAAGACAATGCAATAGAAGCAATGACTTTGTTGCAAAACACGTCAACACGGCTACATATCTCCGTCCAACCGGTTTTATCTTGTCCATTCAGCGCGACGTACCCTATTGCAGTCGAAGCCGAGCATCCAGAAATAGCCAACGTCGTTAACGCCTGTATTTCCCCAATCCAATAGCCATGAGAAACTACACAAACCTTAATTGAAGATGTAAAATGGAAGTGACAATATTCTTACCAAATCATGTAGAAATATGAAGAAGCTGAAGTTGTTACACTTCTTAGCACTTGAGATAAGATTTAGCTTGGTGAAAGCAAATGTAGCCGCCATGGAAAGGATCGAGCAGACGCAAACGATCACATCCGCTCCAACCGCGTACCTAGCCACATGAGTGAAGTGTGTTGAAGATCAAATCATAAACCCGTCACATAAAAAGATTACTAGAACCTAATATAAGATGGCGTACCTGTAAGCGGTCGAGTAAGTGTAACGAGCTTTAAACTCTATGGCGAACAAGTAAGTCGATTGGCCGCTAGTAACCATCAAGGAGATTGCAACTATTGACACTACGGTTGCCAAGAGCCGGAGTATGAAATCGCCTTTGAATAAGGTCGGTTCGAAATAGGTTTTTGTTGGAGCATTCTTCATCTCCATGTCAATGGAAAGACTGGAATCTGCCATTGAAGTTTTTGAGAAGTGGGGAATATAGAATATGTTGGTGTGTGAAGATAAATAGAGATCTTGGAGATTATATAGGGAAGAAGAAGATTAAGAATGTCAGCATCCAATGGTTACTTGTACATGATTTCAGGACTTTGGTACGTGTAATTACACAATTACACAATTACACGTAAGTTTATAGAAAGCTATACACCAACAACTTCACAACTTGTCTATTTAAAAAAAGGGTGTTTGACCTCACACCCACATTTTTATATCCCGCAACCGTTTTGGGCGCATCCTTAACACGCCCAAATGAACCGGGTCGAGTCCCCCCTTTAAAATGCCCAAAAACCGGGTCTGTTATGCGCATCCGTATTGTATTCAAAGTTGAAACCCGGTTGTTAAAAAATAATCTGACGCATCCCGAATGCGTCTAAATGTGGGTGTCAGTTATAAATTTTCTGGTGTGGGTTTTTTCCGGTTTAAAAACTCTTCAATTCCCAGTTAGTGTCAAGTTTACACACTTTGTAGTTTGTACATAGTTGTTGCGGGATTTATGAATCCTTCTTTGGTGAGGTTAGGTTTGAAAATTGTCATAAGAGAGAAGTACAATAAGTGATTATATTCATTCAATTTATAGAAACGACTTCTTATTTATCGAATTAATTCTTCGTTTTCATCTTCATCTCACTATGTAATTTTCTTTTACTATTTATGGATTTTCCATATGAAAAAGGTTGTTTCTTTCACTGTCTATATCAGTATATGGTGTTACAATCCCCTAAATTTTACCTACAACTCTATGTATTGAACAATGTTATATGTAGTTTTGTAGCATTTTCGGAGATACTAGTAGAGACTAGTAAAAACTTATGGGTTCTATTTTACCACACTTATGTTGTACGTCTAAGTCTTTTGTTTTTGGTGGAAAAAAGCCTAAGGTCGGAGAAAACCAAGACTCAACAACTAAACAAGCACTTACAAAGGTATTTACGTACATATGTGAGACATATATACGTATCCAATTCATGTCATGCTCCACTAGATTAATCCATTGAGGTTGCATCTAAGTACGTCTATATTACACGCCCACATTTATTAACCCACCTTCTTTTCGGCCTATTTGGTTTATTTTCAAACTCATTAACAATCATTCTCGTTACAACGGAACTTGAATCACACTCCACCGTCTGAAAACTTTTGTGCTCTTATAATACGCGCATGAGACTCGCAGAATGAAAAGTTAACATTACGTGAAGAAAAATACAATAAAGTTCGTCATGCATAACATTCTTTTGCATTCTTTTGCATAAAGTTGAGACTTTGTATTTTGTTTCCTCTCACATTGAATCAAATAGACAGAAATTAGATTTTCTTACACTGGTCAGTGTCATTCATAACATTCTTTTGCATAAAGTTGACAATCATTATCTTTTTTTTTGGTGCAAGAACAATCATGGTGTTGACTCCTTTATGTATACAAATTCCTAAGTATTGTACGAAAGTTAAACCATGATATCATTTGTTAGGATTGGCCATTCCCCAAATGCCCAATCACTTCTCTGCTGGTGAAGAACAAAGTGTAACAAACTAATTGCATGTCTATTTCATAACAATCCTTCAAACTTCTTTTCATAGAGCATACAAACTACAGTATTTTCATCATCTCCCATCAATCAGGATCCGAATTCGGACCAACTTCATCATCATCTGAATCTCAAACTCAGTGAGATCCAATCCTCTGTTTAAGAAGCAAATCACGCAACTCGGCAACATCGATCTCAGTCGCACGATTCGCCGGCCTGTAGTATCCGGTAACCGGATCCGGTATCCACTCGCTCTCCACCGACCGTCCGATCTCCTCTTTCCTTGTCGTCTTCCCGATCCTCGCCATTACCGCCGCCGCGTATCCACGCCTGCACAATTCGTTTCAAAATTCAATTAGGACTCGTTTGATATCAAGATAGGAATCCGGTTGGGTATACAGAATGAGAAAGAATGAGTCTCGAGTGATTCTTATTCTAAAGAATACTCTCTTTTCTTTTATAAGAGTACGTGTAATTAGTAATGTCTAAAATGATATTTATTTAAGATTTGAAATCGGGTAATAAACATAGGAGCAATTTGTCAAAAATTTACCAAAATAGTTAAAACTATGATTAAAAAGAACAAGAAAACACTCTAAAATTACAATTACAGAGAAACATAAGTAGTTTGTATGAGTCGTGCCTTATTTTTATTTGGGTAAAAAATTCAATTCAGGCTCGTTTGATATCAAGATAAAAATCGAGTTGGGCATGATGAATAAGGCAAAGTGATATTTATTGTAACCACAAAATGTAGTGTAATTTGTTGGTACGAGAACTCGTTTCTTATATCAATGATATACAATCAAACGCCCCCTTAACAATCATCCGAAACCGGCTAAATCGAGGCGAAATCAAGTCAAACCGCCACCCAAAATTGAGAATTACCTGGAGAGAGTATGGCTAGCGAGAGCTGAAAGGAACTTAGTAGGGCCGGATACAGAAGCAGCCATTTCTGTTGGGTTGAATTGAAGCTTTTTTTTTTCTGTGTTTTGTTGTTGTGTTTTGTGGAGGATGATGATATTTGAGAGAGGAGGAAAGTGTTTATATAGGAAGAAGAGAGTAAGAAGAAATAGGGTTAATGGGTCAAGAATATGTCAATTTTGCCGACTTCTTGGAGCATGGAAATATCAATTTTGTTAGTTGGTAATGAATTGTATTAGTCGGCTGCCTACTTGCACAACTGCAGGTGCATTTGCCTTGTATCATTGTATGTGTCTTTGAATCTTCCTGCTCATTTCCACAAGATAAGAATCAGGAGTTACTTTTTCTTATTTTATACTTGCTCAAGTGATTTATATATATTATTATTATTTATTAGTTTTTTTTCAACAAGATAAGAATCAAGGAGTCGAAAATCGATATGAAATTATATTTACATAATGTCGGAGGAGAGTCGGAAATCGAATTAGACTCCTACTCTCTTTTCTAAATACAAAATCTTAAACATTATTAAACCAAGTAATGGAAAACTCTCTAATGATAAAATCAAATAAAGCATAAGTTACTTTTTCTTATATTGATTAGTGACATTGTGACATCTAATAACCATCATTATCTGTTGACTCCTTTTGCTTCTAATAACTTGGTACGGGAAATACTAATTGCGCTCGATTTGACTGATCGAATGGCTAACGAGGTTTTTCCGGCGAGCCTAACCTCCATGCGGAGGTAAATTCAAACTGACAGGTTTATAACCCGACAGATAAAATCGGTGTAATTTAATCCGGATTGTTTTATTGGATTATAAACCCGACGACTTTTTTAAAAAAAATCCGCCAACTCTTCAACTCCGTCTGAAGCTGAGGTTTGAGCGGTTTGAGCGGATTTTGTCTGGTGTCTTACACCAGTGCAAAAAGACTTCGCGCCCGGTATCTATGTATGCAGTTTTAAGTATTGTATGGAAGTTAAACCACATTGCTACTGAAGAAGAACAAATTATAAGAAACAATTGCATGTCTATACATTACTACTGCAAAACAAAATTCTCAAAACATTACTTCAAACTTCTTTTGATAGAGCATCAAAACTATAACATCACAATACACGATCATAATAAAGAAAAAGGCGGAGTAAAAAAAGCTCAATCGCCAAATTCCATTGTTTCATCATCTCCCATCGATCAGGATCTGAATTAAGATCAACTTCTTCTTCTTCTTCTTCTTCTTCTTCTTCTTCTTCTTCTTCTTCTTCTTCTTCTTCTTCTTAATCATCACCATCTCAATCTCAGTGAGATCCAATCCTATGTTTAAGAAGCAAATCACGCAACTCCGCAACATCGATCTCAGTCGCACGATTCGCCGGCCTGTAGTATCCGGTAACTGGATCTGGTATCCATTCGCTCTCCACCGATCGTCCGATCTCCTCTTTCCTTGTTGTTTTCCCGATCCTCTCCATTACCACTCCTTGCGGCCTTGCCACCACCACGTATCCACACCTGCACAATTTGTTTCAGAAATTCAATTAGGACTCGTTTGATATCGAAGATAGGAATCGAGTTAGTATAAAGAATGAGTTTGAGTGATTCATAGTGTAAACATTACTCACGCTGTTTATAATTGTACTTGTAATTAGTAATGTCTAAAATAATAGTTATTTAAGATTTGAAATTTTGTAATAAAACATAGGGGCAACGAGACAAAATCTTGATGAAATAGCTGAAACGAAAATTAAAAAAAAAAAGAAGCAAAACACTCGTAAACGACAATTATAGAGAAACAAAAATAGTTTGTATGAGTCGTGCCTTATTTTATTTGGGTTCGAAATTCAATTCAGGCCCGTTTGGTATCAAAATAGAATTCAAGTTGGACATGATAGATAAGTTCAAGTGATTTCATTTTTATTTGGGTATGAAATGTAGTGTAATTTGTTCGTATGAGGACTCGTTTCCTATAATCATACCTACTCTACGGAACACAATAACTTATATTCCCAACCCAATTCCCTATATCAGTGGTGTACATTCAAACTTCCCCTCAACAATCATCCGAAACCGGCTAAATCGAGGCGAAATCAAGTCGAATCGACACCCAAAATTGAGAATTACCTGGACAGAGTGTGGCTAGCGAGAGCTGAAAGGAATTTAGTAGAGCCGGATACAGAAGCAGCCATTTCTGTTGGGTTGAATTGAAGCTTTTTTTTTCTGTTTTTGTTGTTGTGTTTTGTAGAGGATGATGATATTTGGGAGTAGAGGAAAGGGTTTATATAGGAAGAAGAAATGGGTTGACGACTTCTCGGAGCATGGAAATGTCAATTTCTGCAAGTCGGTAATGAATTGTATCAATTCGGCTGCCTACATGCACTGCATTTGCCTTGTACGTGTCTTTGAATCTTCCTGCTCATTTCCACCAAAAGAAAAGCAAAAAGGAATAGGAAAATAACCAAAAATATTGTGGACGAATCAAAAATAGTCTCAACTTTCAATCTACGAACAAAAAACGGTCCAAATGATTTTTTCTATTAAAATTCCGCTTAACGAAAAAAATCGTCTTATTACAAGATATCGTCTTTATTATAAGATGTTGTCTTATTATAAAACTACCTTAATTTTAACGATGAATTGAAAGTTGAGATTATTTTTGGTTGATATGAAAGTTGAGACTATTTTCGGTTTTTTTTGGTCATTTTTCCAAAATGAATCTCCTTCTTATTAATTTATTACTATAGTCTATATCATTGAGAATAATATCTGCTCTATGTTATTAGTAGCCTAGTCCCCGCGCCATGCGCGAGTTTATATAACTCGATATACTTAATAAGTAGTACGTAGTATTATGTAAAATATAATTTTATATGAAAATAAGTTGATATCTTAAATAATATTGATATATAATTAAATTTTAAATTTTAAATATAATAAACAACGAATATAATGAATTGTTTTACCAAAAATCTTATTTGATCAAATTATCATAGGTCAATTTTTAATAAATTTAAATAAACTAATTTCAACATATATAAAACTATATAATTTGAAACACTATCATAACACAAAAATATAATTTTTTCTCTTATTTATTAAGAAATCAATCTTTTTGTGATATGTCATATCATAACAATAAAATTATAAATTTGTAAAATAACATAATAGGATATGTCAAAGTCTAAAATAATTAACACATAATTTTTTTTTTGTAATATGAAAGATCTTAAACAATCTTTTTGTGATATTTTTGAACATGAGTTTCCAAATATAATCATTTTTTTTAAGAAAATTATAATAAATAGTAAAAATCGTGATCAGTAAAATGACGCCAAGTGGATGGCCTGAATGAAGCAGTATGCCACGTGGCATAGCTAGAATTAGAGGAAGATGATTTGCTTTAATAATTATATAGAGATTAATCGTGTGAGTGATTTTCATGTTAGGGGAAGTATATCATTAGGGATGTTAATAAATGATCCGGATTGGAATTTTTTGGATTGGACCGACATTTTAGACAAAAGCAAATCAGATAAATTTTAAAAAATAGAATTTTAAAGAAAATGAAATCTTTTTAAATTTTTATATATGAGAAATGATGGATCGGAAATTTGTGGTCCGGTGTTCGGTCCATAAGTTTAGAAAACTATGGTCCACCGTCCGGTTCATAAGTTTAATAAATTCATATCTGGTCCACCGGTTCGGATGGTAAATATTTATTAGTAATTTGGGAATGAATATTTGACAAGCATAAAAACATCTAAAAATCGAAGAACATTCATTTTTTAAAGAACATTTATTCAGAAACTGAAGAATATTTAAGCGTAAAACGTGTATGTGCATCACAATTTTGATGTACACTTATGTATGTTGTGATGAACATCAGACGTTCATACGTTCGCATCATATAACATGTTCGTAAGCGAACTGCACCCTTTATATTATTATTATAGTTGGCAAGAATCAGACTCCAACCTAACTAGTTGGCTCACCCAAGGAACCGCTAAAAAGTTGGTATAAAAACTATAATAAATCATACCGTATCTACCCATCCTGATAACCTGATATATATATCAGGTGTCTGAATAGTATATGAGTTAAGAAAATACCCAACTCCGACCCCCGTATCCCGATATCGGAATAAGAAAATACCCAACTGTATCCGGATATCAGATCGTGTTCTTGTTTTATTTTGTGTAAGTGATTTTTATATTAAAAAATAGATACGTTGTATCCAATCATTGTCACACTTGTTGTACAAGTGGTACGGAGTAGAACTTAAATTTTTGTATGGAGGATGATCAATCGAGAGATACGGTGCAATTCTGATGGAGGATGTTCATCCCCTCTTTACTACATTTGATGAAGCGAGATCAGTGCAATTCTGATGGATCGAGTTCCGACTCGAGCACTAATGACAAGCCAACACTGTAGCTCTTTCATCGCTCATTTCGACCAATCAGAAGACGATAAGAAACTCAACAACCTTTAGATGTAAAAAGATTATAGCGTGTTTACACATAACGCAAGAAACATCAACATTTATTTGAATTTCGGTGAGTTTTGAAGCGAACGGATTTGTTGAAAAAAAAAGAATAAAGAATTACTCAAAATATGATTAGAACTAACTCAAGTATATTTGGTAACAACTCAATTAATTAATAATTGGAATTTATATAAAAAAAATTGTATGATTGGCTTTATGGATATGAAGAAATTCGACGGAGGATAAAAATGTTGATGTCTCTTGAAGCTAGAAAATCATCTGCTTTATTAGCTTTCCAGAAGTACTGAAACACCCACATTGTCAAAATATTAAATTTCAAGAATGATTGTCACGATGCATGATCAAGAGATGTGTCAAACTTGTTTAATTGAATTGATTAAAATGATATTATCTCCTTCAATAATAAGATTTAAATTTATTTTTTCAGTGTAAATTTTGAATTTTTTATTGTCTTGGTTTACACCATTTGAGTTTAATGAAAACCTTATTGTGTCCATTGACATTATAAATTATATTTTCGAAACTAGACATAACTAATTTGAGTCACTAACCCATTTTAATCTAAAGATTAATTAGTTAAAATTACATATTATTCAATCTTGGCATTTTTTGTCACCAACCACCTAATACCCTATCTATATAGCCCTTCTATTTGGGAAAATAATTCTTTCAAGTTTTAACCATGAAACTACGTACGAAATGAATGAAACCACAAACAGAGAAATGGGGAGAAATGATAGTTGAATGGATAATGAAAGTTACATCTTAAAATGACATATCAAGAAAAACACAAGCTTTTCAAAAATAGTATATTACCTCTAATTACTAATGTTGAACCCAAAAGAATAGCTCTGTCAAATTATAAATATTAAAGGACGAAAACACAACTGAGAAATTGGAGGGCACCCCGACAAATTAGGCTAAATTAAATTCCGAGATTAGAGTATGACTATATAATCACATTTCCACCATTTGCAAACATCTTGACAAAAAAAAAAACCCAAACAATTGACACTTGCATCCAACTTCTAAAAACTTCTTTTTTGGAATCACACACCACATAATTCTCTACAACTTCGGTCATCCTTATATTCATTTTCTCTATTTTTATCTTTTACTCCTACCTTGAAGGTTAAAACAATTAATCTTCAATGAGGAACAAAATGAAGGACTAGTATAGATCGAGCTTCCACAATTTGAATCAATAGATCACCTACCTTTAAATCCAAATTCACTAGTATGTCAAGTGTATGTATACCTCCTAGAGGGCTACTCGTTGTCGCCCTAGTCCTCATCTCGACGGTCATACCAGGGTTTCGATTGGCTCAATGCGAGAGCATATACGATGAAACATCTAATCACTTCA
Organism: Oxyria digyna; assembly: GCA_029168935.1. NCBI lineage: Eukaryota > Viridiplantae > Streptophyta > Magnoliopsida > Caryophyllales > Polygonaceae > Oxyria > Oxyria digyna. Next base: position 694,298 of record JAPVLV010000021.1, on the reverse strand, counting down.
AGATCGAACCCTTGGATAATGATACTAAGACTGTTAAATTTGATTCGAGGTCGTTGAAGTTGAATGGCAAGAGACAAATATTCATATGTGGAGAGATTCATTATCCTAGGGTCCAACCTGAGGTTTGTACATTTCACATTTGTACAACTTGTATATGTAAATGTTGTTGATCATAACACGTCGTGTTTTCGACTTAGATGTGGGATGATATCCTAACAAAGGCGAGAAAAGGAGGACTAAACTGCCTTCAAACTTACGTCTTCTGGAACGCTCATGAACCCGTTAAAGGAGAGGTTAGACATTTGATCATAACACATGAAGTTTTTGTTAAATTATGGATTACCCGGAGAATCTGTAAATTGTACGTCCATGTCCCACACAGTGTGGATTGTCCACGTGCACACGGAGTTTCACAGTTTCATTTTTTTTAATCGAACTAATGAAGTTTGTTGTTGGTGTTTCTTATCTTGTGATGCAGTACAATTTTACAGGAGGACTTGACTTAGTATTATTCCTACAAAAGGCTGCTGATAAGGGCATGCATATTATCTTAAGGATTGGACCTTTTATCCAAGCTGAATGGAATTATGGGTAAGTAATTTCTAACCTTTATAAAAATGTGCCATGTCAAAAAAAAAACATTTATAAAAATGTGTCTTTAAATCCTTAGATCTTATTAGTTTGGTGTTGATCTTTGGTTAGAGGGCTTCCATATTGGCTAAGAGAAGAGAAGGGCATGATTTTCCGAACCTATAATACGGCTTATAAGGCAAGTAAACTAATCTTTAATTAGGAATCGGGGAAAAAACTCGCACCCGAAAAATTATAACCCGCACTCAGTGTTGAGCGCGGTAACGATGAGTCCATAATTATTTGTAAAGGCCAAAGTGCGCTGATAATCTCACCCGGTTCGCCTGGACGCGTTTCGACTGTGCACAGAACGGGTGCGGGATATAAATTTATGGGTGCCGGGTTAAACGTCTTTCTGAAAATATATAGTTCTTACACTAAAAATTGTTTAAAGAATTGAACATTTATGTTAATTCAGAAATCTATGAAAGCGTGGACTACACGTATTGTTGATATGATGAAAGAGAACAAGCTTTATGCATCACAAGGTGGACCAATTATTCTATCACAGGTTTGACACCAAATGCTCTTTTAATCTCTTAAATTGTACACGTAAAAAGTTAATCAAAAACATAATCTAAATTGATGGAATTTTTGCAGATTGAAAATGAGTATGATCATGTCAAGGGAGCATTCAAAAAGTTTGGTCATAAGTACATCAAGTGGGCTGCACAAATGGCTTTAGATCAGAACACAAGTGTACCATGGCTTATGTGCAAGCAGAAAGATGCTCCATATGAAGTGGTATGCTAAATACAAATCCAATTCAATTCTTGTCTTCAATTTATAACATAACACATTAGTTTATATAAAGCGTCAGTAATTAGAGGGATTGTGTCGCATTGACCCCTTGAAAATTTGTTTCTATTAGTTTTTATTAGAGAAAATTGAAAAAAAGCATATACATTGGTCAATTACCCAACTCACTGCAATATTTACAGATCAATGCTTGCAATGGAAGGCATTGTGGAGATACCTTCAGTGGTCCAAACGCTCCTACAAAGCCGATGATATGGACCGAGAATTGGACTGCTCAGTAAGATTTAGATCATTCATCTTGCCAATATTACTGTGTCGAAACTTATTGGAAGCTTACGAGTCACATATTATGTTGATAGGTACCGAGTATTTGGTGATCCGCCTTCTAGGAGGGGAGCCGAGGATATTGCATACTCTGTAGCACGTTGGTTCTCCATGAATGGAAGTCATGTTGGATACTATATGGTAAAAATGATGTTATGAAACAAGGTTGGAACTTTTCTTCACATGTGTTGTTTTGATCTCTTGACTATGCTTGTGAAAATTGCAGTATTATGGTGGGACTAACTATGGAAGAACTGCAGCTGCTTTTGTAACTACTAGATACTATGATGAAGCTCCCCTAGATGAATTTGGTAAGACGACATAAGTAAATCTCTTTTCCTTGATCTCTATTGAATCTTATTAAGGATGATTTTGTGTTAAATTCAGGGTTGGAAAGAGAGCCTAAATATGGTCACTTAAGGGACTTGCATTATGCTTTGGATATGTGCACGCCTGGCCTTTGGGGGGACTATCATCTTATCAAATACGACACTGACACAGAGGTAAATTCAAATAACAACCATCTCTTAGAAGCAAGCAACCTAGTAACCTTTTATGTTCACAACACTTGTTTTTGAACGTTTATGGTTGACTTCATAAAATGTTGACTCATTTGTGTAGAAATGTTTATTGATTTTGTAAGCGTGTATTTCATTAATTTTATTTTTATTTCATTGAGTTTCTGTGTCAAATGCCATGAACATTTTGTCTTCAAAGCCATCAATATTTAAGTTCAAAGCCATGAATATTCATGTTAGTCATGTTCATTACATTTATTTTTTTGATCATGTTCATTGCCATTAACTTACATTACATTTATTTTCAAAGCAATGAACATTGATGTTCGTGACCATGAACATCACGAACATCCAGAGTCGTGTTCATGGTCATGAACAATAATGTTCGAGAGTTGCTAGATCGTTACCTAAGACATGGTTGCTACTGAAATCTAACCCTATTGTAATTTGGTACAGGCTAGGGTGTTTGAGGATAAAGAAGCCAAAACTTGTGTTGCGTTTTTGTCTAACAACAACACAGAACAAGACTTGAAGATTAGCTTCAGGGGCAACGAATTCTTCATGCCTGCAAAGTCTATTACTATCCTACCTGATTGTAGTACAAATGTGTACAACACAAGAATGGTAAAGACACATGATTACTCAATAACCTTAGCAGTATAATAACAACATTTTGCACTCAAATTCTCTAAAAAAAATTGTTCATTTTGTAGATGGTTTCACAACACAATGCTAGAAACTTTACGAAATCAGACTCTGTGCATAAGGACTTGAACTGGGAAATGATCACCGAGCCTACTCCAGAATTGGGAGGTGTCTCATCAAGGTCGCCATTGGAGCAGTTTGGTTTTGCTAAGGACACCACTGACTATGTTTGGTATATGACAAGGTAATTTTTTTTTTGGAGCAGAACAAGACTTCTACTTCAAATTTGTTTTGAACTTTTTGAGTCTGAAATGTTGGTTGGTTTTAGCATAGAGTTGGATGCTTATGACTTGCCATTTAGAAAATCAATCCAACCAGTTCTTGATGTTGTGAGTCTTGGTCATGGAATCGTCGTCTTTGTTAACGGGAAGTTTGTAGGTAACTATTTCAAAGACATACAAATTCTTCTTACCTTGTTTTTGTATTCAATGTGGGAGAGAGGATCCGGTGAAAATAATTCTTACGGTGCGAAATGTGATTTGTGAACATTACTACCTTATATGTGAATCTATAGTACTAATTCACATATAAGGTTCACAATTAACCTCATATGTGAACCTTAACTGTTCATAGTTAAAGTTCACATATAAGATAGTAATGTTCACAGTTAAGATGAGTTTGCATTTCACATCGTAAGATATGTTTTCACCGAAAATTCCATCTTCAGTGTGATCCTTCTTCTTGTAATCATGCTTTTATTTATTCTATATGTATAATTTCAGGAGCTGAACATGGATCAAAGCAACAATCCAAGTTCACATATAGAGTGCCTATACAACTCCATCAAGGAGTAAACCACTTTGCATTCTTACAATCAACAGTTGGTATGCCGGTAAGCTCACCAAAAGAGAGATTTTTTAGTTTCTTATCAAGAAATAATTACTCATTGGTTCAATTTTCAAAATAAAGGATAGTGGATCCTACATGGAGCACAGATTTACAGGTCTAAGATCTTTGGTCATCCAAGGTTTAGGTACAGGAAATCTCGATCTAACTAGAGGAGGATGGCATCACAAGGTGTTTATCCGAAAATCTACATCAATCTTCAAGGCCTAAGAAAATTTTATGTATGAAAGAGTTGTATCTTCTTGTTGGTTATGAAATACAGGCTAGTTTGGAGGGAGAGAAGTTGCAGTACTTCACTGAAGAAGGATCCAAGAAAGCCAAATGGGGTTCTCTAAAGAATAAAGTTTCTCCTTTAACTTGGTACAAGGTAGTACATGAAATCTTTTTTATGGGATGAAGTATTTTTTGTAAGAAAAACTATGCTATTAAGATCAGGATGAAATTGGTTGTAGGCAAGGTTTGATGCTCCAGAAGGAAATGATCCTTTGGCTATTAGGATGGATAACATGACTAAGGGAATGGTTTGGATAAACGGAAAGAGCATTGGTCGATACTGGACAACTTACTTGTCGCCTCTTCAACAACCATCTCAAAGCGAGTAAGTATCCAATCTACTACATTGATTCATAATACAAGATGCAAGCAAAAGAATATACAAGTGTTCTAAAAAACGTTGGACAAAAGTAAGCATGTATGTATTATGTTTTCCATTTAGGTACCACATACCGCGAACCTTCATTAAGCCCAAGGACAATCTAGTTGTGATTTTTGATGAGCTTGGGGGACTTGTGCATGAAGTAGACATATTGGAGGTGAGACGAGATGTGGTATGTTGTTGGACATCTGAGAACTATCCGGCCCATGTATCCTCTTGGAAGTGGGACAACAATAAGCTCAAGCCTAAAGGCGACACACTACCTAAGTCTGTTCTTCAGTGTCCCAATGATGGTATCATCAAAAATGTTGATTTTGCAAGCTTTGGTGATCCTTGGGGAACTTGTGGCCTCTTCATGACACAAGCTTGTCATGCCAAGAATAGCACAAAGATTGTTGAGGAGGTGAATTTGGATTCATAACACACACATTATTACATTCTTAACCATTTCATTCTTAATCTATCTAGGCTAAGTGAGATTGATATGATATTATTTACTTGGATTTTGTATTGTGCAGCTTTGCTTGGGGAAGAACACATGTGAGATTCCAGTAGACAGGGATCTTTTTCAAAAAGATGGGGATCCATGTCCACTTGTAAAGGAAAAAGTCTTGGCTGTGCAGGTTAAGTGTGGCCCCAAGAAAGAATGATGATTTTTTTTGTATCTATGAAGAAATTTAAGATTTTTTGTCAAGATGAAAACTTTTAAAAAGAGACTCAAATGTAAAAGAATGTTTTTGTGCTTTTGGGGGTTGAAGTAGGGGATTGGATACCAAACTTTTTTTTTGTTCTTGCACAAAAAGGAAACCCTTTGATGCAAAAAAAAAAATGTTTACCTTACTTGTTGAGTATATTTGTATCACCAAGAGTAGTAGTTAACTTGGTGCTTATTGATTCACTTATATTACTTATATCCTATCAAATAAATAATGTAATATGTTGTAACTCTTTTTAGCTCTCTAGAGAATAGATGGAGTTTCAACATCATGTCAGTCATAGGCTTTATCAAATTAAGTTTTTGAGTAAGTATTCTATTTTAGCACTTCTCTTTAATAACTACCCTAACTTTATAAACTTAGTGAATGATCTTATTAACAAGTAAAAGTTAATAAAGAGAGTCAAATTCCTTGGTTCATCCAACATTGACCTAAAAAAATTATAGTTTTCGAACATCATGTCAGTCATAGGCTTTATCAAATTAAGTTTTTGAGTAAGTATCCTAGTTTAGCACTTCTCTTTAATAACTACCCTAACCTTATAAACTTAGTGAATGATCTTATTAACAAGTAAAAGTTAATCAAGGAGAGTCAATTTCCTTGGTTCACCCAACATTGACCTAAAAAATTTATAGTTTTTGAAATGAACTATCAACAACTTTTTTTAATGAGCTTATGAACTATCAACAATTTCCATGATGAAATGTGAACAATTTTGTTATAAACTGTCAATAATTTTTGCGTAACCGTAAAAAAAACAGATATAGTTCATTTGGAGTAGTTTGCTAAACTCTTTAAAATTGGGGTCAAAATACAACATACAACCATCAAGGGTAATGGGCCTACAATTTCCCCTTTTGGGGGTAAATAACTCTTTTATAGTCCTTTTAACTCTAAAAAAATTATATATACATGATGACAGTTTCATTAAGTAATTGACGATGGTTTTATTGATGACAATTATTGTCATTAAATGAAGCCAACATATTGTCATGAAGTACGGGTGAAAGTTGTCATCAAGTAACGATAAAAAACTATCATCGCCAAATGTTAATAGGTCAGAAAGCACAAAGTATAATAATTAGGGTCAAAAACCACAAAATTTGTCATGAAAAGGGCATTGGGCCCACTAATTTCTACAATTTTTTATCAAATTTTGTAACAGGTTGGACTAGAATTGGTCCAAGGCCCAAACAGCATATCACTGCATTGGCCCAAATCCATAGACCTTAATAGAAGTTGGAGGAGGAAAAGATCTGAAAATGTGTACATGGAATTTGGTAAGAAATAATGAAGGCTATCACGTGGAAGTCACTGTCTAAATTCAATAATGCATCCTTATTTTATGGAGGAAAATAAAGAAAGCAACTCTCTGAAAATTCATTAAATCTGAAGTTTGAAGAAGTCTTGTGATTGAAATTTGAAACCCTATTTATCTTCCTGCATCTGCATGTGGGTCTCCTCTTATTGTTCTTAGCTTCAGACTTCTCACTGATCACATGGCTTTCAGACAATCCCAACAAGAGTAGGTGGACTTTTTTTTTTCCACCTCTCTTTTTTGTCACTCAAATAATTTATCTTTCGTACTCCGTAATATATAAGTCTCTTTGTCTATTTCCCGGAAACTTAACTTTTAAAATTTTAATATCCATTAGAGTACAATTTGGATAACTCATATATCCATTTAGTGTAATGCTTTAAGGGAAAAAATCTGATATGTTTAAGGCTTATTATACGAACGTATAAATACATGTACATTTTTTATATTCGGATGTATTTATCGTGTGCATTTTTTTTATATATAATATTAAATAAATGCACATGTATACAATATACATGTTAATGGAGAGTGAAGTTTGTGTAAGAACAAGGCTTAACGTAGGAAAAACAAAGTTTTTCGTGTTTGCAGATAACAAGTTAATAATGATCATAATTTGGGTGATAATGTTTAAAATCTGGGGGATGAAATTTTTTGAGGTCATTTTGAAAAAATAAAATAAAATGAAAGTTCGCAGTAATTACAAGTATGTCACCGCGTCCTTCACTGAAAACGTTCACAAAATTTCATGACTCAGATTATGAACATTACAATAGAGAATATGAACATTAACGTGTAATCCGTAAACGTGAACTGTTCGTTTTAAGATTTGTTTGCAATAGAACTTTCCTCAACGAATGAAATTTTTATGTGCTTGCAAATATGAAAAGAAGTGCATGAGAAAAAATTATTATATTCGTACATTTAATAATGTTTAAGGAAAAAGATCTATATGAATATGCTTATTGTGCGAACGTACAAATACATACACATTCGTTTATATCCACATGCATATGCCGTGTGCATGTATATTTTTACATATAATATTAAATAAATGCGTATATATGCGAATATACATGTATTTACGCATGCATGTCCACGTCAATTTGAAGACAAATGCATGTGAATAATTCATTTATATATTCATATACTCCCTCCGTCCTATAATGTTGTTTCTGTTTGCTTTTCACACATTCGTCGATGCACTTCTTGTGTCATTTATATCTCTAATTAGACGTTGTCGAAAAATTATGAAATTCTAATATTATTAAAGTACTCATCGATACGAATCAAATAAGATCTCATATGACTATGTTTTCTCTTATATATTTGATATAATCTTACAAATGTATAAAATTGTGAATAGTGTAAAAAATAGAAACAAGAACATCATTTTGGGACAGAGGGAGTACTTGATAATAATTCTCATGTATTCATATATTTAATAATAGTTCTCATATAAATCTTTTCCTAATTCTAATAACAGTATCAAACTGATGATGTTAATACCACATTTTTATGAAATAGCTATAATTTGTTGTGTGTATAATCATAAAAATAGTTTTGATTTGGAGTTAGTGATCGAGTTTACTACCTAAACACATTACAATCACGTGCAGCTGAGCTGGTTTTCACCACACATCACTCCATCAGATTTCCACATCATTTGCCAAAATGCCAACCTTACTAAACCTAAATTATTGTTTACCTCTCTTTCTGTCAAGATTCATTCCATATAACTTGCTTGTGTAAGGATCATTATTTGTTTTCCGGGTCCTTTTCTTCTCCCTAACAAATCTAAATAATATTGTGAAATTACGGAATTTGTGTGGGCAATGCATAAAAAGCCGGTTGAGGATAGAGACCACTTGTGCATATCAACTTAAGCTGTATACCTAACTGATTGTGACTACAAGATCTCATCTTTTCTAACAAAAATTTTTAGACTTTTAATCTTATGAAGATGTAATTAATCCTTACTGATTTAATGGTTTTTTTCTTAAGAAAACTTCTGTGATGGACACTAGAATAAATTTGTTGGAGATGTGGATAAGATGAGTTGTGATACCCATTATGATGATGAAGATAGAGAGATTGCAAGCTTGTTTTTTGTTTTTGTTGCAGAGAATGAATGAATGAATGAAGATCTTAAATGAAAAGGGTCCCTTTCTTGTTGGGAACAAAGGCCAAAAAGGGAACTGAAGAAGAGGGTAAAAAGGAGTCAAGATGGTGAAAAGGTAGGTAAAAATACAAACAAATTTTATTTATAGGAAAATAAAAATTCAAATACCAAGTTGTATAAGTTGTGCAGGTATCAAGTTGTATAAGTTGTGCAGGTATCAAGTTGTATAAGTTGTGCAGGTATCAAGTTGATGGAAAAGAGTTAGGGAGAACATTGGAACAAGTTGTTTTCATGGAGAAAGAAAGTAGGCATAGGAAAGTGCATGTGATGGTGGGTAACAAATTGCTACAAAGTGGGGAAGAGAAGATAAGTAAGATATTATTTATTTATTTTGTTTATAAAAAAAATGAGTTTACCTTTTTTTCTTCCCATCCCTCTATAGTCTATACCCTACCCTACCATACCAAATTACCAATATTGCCTGAACTTGCACCACAGATTTGATGTAGGGTATTATTGGTGATGAAGTTCATATTCAATTAGGATAAGGAAGTAACTTTACAGGTATGATATGTTCATGATTTGTTGGTTGAAATGAAATTCTATGATATGGGTTAGGGAATCAATCTATAACAAACTTCTCCACCATTCATTGAGTCTGTATATGTTTTTTAACCTTCATCCAGTTCCAATGGCGATTGTCGCTCTATGTCCAGATCAGTAAAACCTATCAACACCAATCATTTATTCCACACACGTCGTCAGAAAGAATTAGATTGAAGAGCTTTATGACAATATCCATTAAACCAACTAGATGAGATCTAAGGCATGAAAAGAAGGTCAAAAAAGAGGGAATTTTATCTAATTTTATTTTGAATTGGTTGGGAGAAATGATAGATAAGTGGAAGGTAAGAGTTGAGCCCACAACACAACCTAACTCAATTCTTATTACAATCTTTTTTCCCCTTCTCATGAAATTGTATGCACCCAAAATCCAGTCTTTCTGGAAACCTTTGTATATCAAATGGATCAGCAATAGATTAATTAATGACGGATACTGCTATTCCCACGCCTATTTACACGCTAGATTGTTCGCCTAACTTAGGCGAACAACTTTAACTCGCTTAAGTTAAGCGAGCAACCAAATCCAGGGGTAAAATTAGAAAAAGTGAAATTCTGGAAGTACACAACTTTAATTCGCCTAATGTAGGCGAGCAACACATTTTAACAAAAAACAAAATTTCAGCGAAAAATTATAAAATCTGGGATTTGTAATGTTTTTTTATAAACCTTGCTCGCCTAATGTAGGCGAGCAAAATTAGGCGTGCAACAATTTAGTTTTTTGCAAACAAAAAGCAATAAAAAACATTGCTCGCCTATGTTAGGCGAGCTTTTTATCTTTGTTTTGATAATCATGTAGAGCATTTCGAGACGATTCTGTACATATAAAATTTATCCAAAACGGACATCGTTTGCCTCTCCAAAAGACCAAAATACTCAACTAGGTCTTTTAGCGTTTACGTATAGTTTCGAACCTCGTTTTGTGTGAGCGGGACCTTATTGGAACTTTATATGCCTAATAACAGTAGGTTGTATAATTTTTTCAAACATAATCAACAACGATGTTGTAGACTATACATATTGCGACAAGTTAGAGAGTTATGACTAGTAAGATTTTTACAAAGGATGCGTTACTTCAAAAGTAAGGGGTTTTGATTCGGAGTTATCCACATGGTTAAATATCCCTAATAGGCATTGAAAATAAGTTTCATTCCATTCCGACATCGTTAGAGGGTCGTTTTGCCAAATTGGGCCTTAAAGCCCCTTAAGGCCTTTTAAGGCCTTTTAGCGTTTACGTATAGTTTCGAGCCTCGTTTTGTGTGAGCGAGACCTTATTGGAACTTTATATGCCTAATAACACTAAGTTATATATTTTTTTCAAACATAATCAACAATGATGTTGTAGACTATACATATTGCGACTAAGTTAGAGAGTTATGTCTAGTAAGGTTTTTACAAAGGATGTGTTACTTCAAAAGTAAGGGGTTTTGATTGGGAGTTACGAACATGGTTAAATATCCCTAATAGGCATTGAAAACAAGTTTCATTCCATTCCGACATCGTTTCGCCGAATTGGGCCTTAAAGCCCCTTAAGGTCTTTTAAGGCATTTTAGCGTTTACGTATAGTTTCGAGCCTCGTTTTGTGTGAGAGATACCTTATTGGACCTTTATATGCCTAATAACACTAAGTTGTATAATTTTCTCAAACATAATCAACAACAATGTTGTAGACTATACATATTGTGACGTTTGGGGAAGAGTCCTCAGCCATGTTCTATAATGGTTTGAAAGGTAGTAAAGGCAGGAATTCGATCTATTTGCTCAAGGATTCTGCGGGTAATGTTCTGGACTGCAGAGAGGATATTAACAATGAAATTGTTGGGTTTTACAAGCAACTGTTTGGCAATGGGTCTACAACCTGTAATCCGGAGTTCTCTGAAATGGATGGTGAAACAATTCCGTATGATACACATTCTGCTCTTTGCCGGGAAGTGACGGATAAAGACATCAGGGATGCATTTTGGAGTATTGGTGCTAAGAAATCTCCGGGGCCAGATGGCTTCGGGAGTCACTTTTTCAGAGCTTGCTGGGAGTTAGTGCGTGATGATGTTTGTGCAGCAGTGAAAGATTTCTTCAGACGATGCAGACTCTTGCGCCAAACGAATGCGACCTTTGTTACCTTGATTCCGAAGATTGATAGCCCTGTTTCAATTCGTGAATTCCGCCCTATAGCATGCTGTAACTCTATGATGAAGGTGATGTCCAAGATTTTGGTTGCGCGTATTCGTCCTCTGTTGGGTGATATTGTGTCTCAGAATCAAGGCGCGTTTGTTCCGGGAAGGAGGATTGTTGATAACCTGGCTGTTGCGCAGGACCTTGTTAAAGGTTATGACGGTAAGGCCACCTCTCCTAGATGCCTGATTCAGATTGATCTCCAAAAAGCTTATGATTGTGTAAGTTGGAATTTCCTGAGGCGCACTCTTGAGTACTTTAATTTCCCTGCTCGTATGGTGGGTTGGATTATGGAAAGTGTGTTGACTCCTTCTTACTCGATTATCATTAACGGGGAGGTGGAAGGGTTCTTTAAGGGAGCCCGTGGTTTGAGGCAAGGGGATCCGCTCTCTCCTTATCTGTTTGTTCTAGTCATGGAGATGCTTGCGAGGCGGATGAGGATGGCTAGTAGAAAGAGAGGGTTCTTTTTTCATCCGAGATGCAAGCAAATGGGGCTCACTATGTTGGCGTTTGCGGATGACCTCCTGATTTTTTGTAAACCAGTCCGGTCCTCTCTAGTGATTGTTCGTGATGTTATCACTCGGTTTGCAGCTGAATCTGGTCTTGTGGCTAATGGCAATAAATCACAAATATTTTTTGGAGGTGTGGAAGGGGAAAGGAAGGCGGATTTGGCTGCGGAGCTGGGCTTTACAGTGGGTCGTTTGCCGGTTAGATACTTGGGTGCACCGCTTCATTCTAAGAGGTTGAGAATTGGCGACTTTCAGCCGCTTCTAAGCAGATTACAAAGTGCAATTTCAGCTAGGCAGGCCCGGCATATATCATATATGGGGAGAATCCAAGTTATCAAAGTTGTCCTTGAGAGCGTGGTTCGATTCTGGATGCAAGTGATTGCGTTCCCTAAGTGTGTTCTTAAGCGCATCGCGGCGATTTGTCGGTCTTATCTTTGGACCGGTGAGGTAGGGAATAGGAAAGCGCCGGTTGCCTGGAGCCGCCTATGTAGAGACAAAATTGATGGGGGTCTCGGGTTTAAAGAGTTGCTTGCTTGGAATAGGGCGTTATTGTTTAAATTGAGCTATGATACAGCAGTTCAGCGGCCTAGTATTTGGACAGCTTGGGCGAGTCACAATCTGGTCAGAGGCAACATATGGCTGGCTGGACGCCGGGCTGGGTGTTCGTGTCTCTGGAAGGCTGTTCTGGAGGCCAAAGATGCGGTTTTGCAGCAGCTGAACCAGTCTCAACCTCAAATAGAGCGAATCACTAAGCCGTCTGGAGGTATGGATACTCGTATTGTTTACAATTGGTTATACCCGCCGGGTCCGGATTTAGCTTGGTGTGATGTTATATGGAATGGTATTCATCCTCGGAAGTGGTCGTTTGTGTGTTGGATGGCAACGCTTGACCGTCTACCTACGAAGGCGAGAATGATACGTTGGGGGGTTGTGTCGGACGACTTGTGTGTCTTGTGCAAGACTAGCAGGGAAGACGCTGAACACCTTTGGCATGATTGTGCGGTTACGAAAGACATTGCTAGGCGAGTGTTGGACTGGCAGGGTGTGAGCATACGGCACAATTCTTTGCGACTTTGGTGGGATTGGTTTGCGGCGTCTCCTAAAAGACGTAATAATATTTACCTTTGTAAACTGTTAGCGGTAATGGGCATTGTCTATCATGTATGGAAGTTGAGGAATGATGTGATTTTTAGGGGTCGAGCGATTGATGCTCAAAGGGTTAGTATTGAGATTATTGATGATTGTAAGTTTAGGATGATTACTAAACTTAGGACTAGCGGGAGAAGGGGAATGGCGATGATGAGACGATTGTACCAGAACTAGTTTGAGCTTTTGCCTAATATAATTATTTACCTTTTGGCAAAAAAAAAAAAAAGTAAGGGGTTTTGATTGAAAGTTACCCACATAGTTAAATATCCCTAATAATCATTGAAACGAAGTTTCATTCCATTTCGACATCGTTAGGGCATTGTTTCGCCAAATTAAGCCTTAAAGTCGTGTGTGTTACGTTAGAGGACTTCGTTTTTTAGTCTTTTTGAGGGGCAAACGATATTCGTTTTGGGTAAGTTTTATATGTACAGAATCGTATCGAAATGCTCTACATGATTATCCAATGTTTTTAATTATTTTTTTAATGTTTTTTCCAAATTTTTGTTTGCAAAAAAACTAAATTATTGCACGCCTAATATTGCTCGCCTACATTAGGCGAGCAAGGTTTATAAAAAAAAAAATACAAATCCCATATTTTGTATTTTCCGTTGAAAATTTATTTTTTTTGGTAAAATGTGTTGCTCGTCTATATTAGGCGAACTAAAGTTTTGTACTTCCAGAATTACACTTTTTTCCTATTTTACCCTTGGATTTGATTGCCCGCCTAACTTAAACGAGCTAAAGTTGTTCGTCTAAGTTAGGCGAGCTATTTGGCGTGTAAATAGCGTCTGACACGCGTGAGAATAGTACGATCCTTAATGACCATGATATATAATCACAACTACCCTCTTCTCTTTTTCAGTTCTTCGGAGTCATAATTGTATTATAATAACCTCTGATGTATTCTCTGTTTCTTCCTTATGCTTAATAAGAAACTACTCCCTCCGTCCCACTTTGTTTGTCCTCTTACGCGTTTACACATTTGTCGATGCATGTTTTGCGTCGTTAATATCTCTAACTACATATTATTAAAAATTATAAAATCTTGATATTGTTAAAGTATCAAATGAGACGAATCAAACAATACTCTACATGACTATATTAATACACAAAGATTGAGAATAATCGAGAAAATTGCGTTAATAGGTGAATAGTGTAAAATTTCGTCATAGGACAAACAAAGTGGGACGGAGGGAGTATCATATAAGAAGATCAGTATGAGGAAAAGTTTTTGTATTTGCTGGCTAGCTAGAGGCAAACAGTCGATCAATATCAACATGTTAACTAAATATATATATACGGAGTATATTGTTTGATTCATTAACTTTTTCAGAAAGGAAGCTGAAGTATGATCTGAAGAGTAGGTTCATTCATATGAAAAGTTCTCTTAAAAAAAATTGATGTTTTTTTTTTGATGATCTGTCTTTGATAAGATCAGAGATCCAGCCAAAAGATGAACTTAATATTATTAATTTTTTTTCTTTATAAAAGAGAATAGTTAGGAAAGGGAACATCAGCACAAGCCCATAAAATGTTTGTTAGTTCCAACTACAGACACTGGATATGCTAATAAAATGTAGGATTATGTTATATGTTGCCATTGTGAGGGTGGATTATGATGGCCCAACAGAACTCTTTTACCTAAATAAGGAAAAAAAATATCATTTACATAATGTCTGATTAGATAGATAATTAAGTATCCAATAAAGAAAAAAAATTATTAAAAAAGGAGAAATTTAAAAAGTAGTTAGTTAGGTAGAGATCAAGAGATCATCACACCTTGTCTTTTGCTATAAGGATCATTTATTACATGTACCTTACTTTACACCTACCTGAAGATTACCCCTCTTTCTTTCTCTCTTTTCCCCTTTTATTTCATGATTTTTCACATATATTGTGACAATAATATCAGCAAGTGCAAAAAAGCCCACCAGCCACTCCTCTCTTACCTGTCTCACCAACTCACATCTAGAAGAAATTTCCTCTTTCTCTATACACTTTAAAACCTTTATATAATCACATTCAGATCTCAAAGTGTAGGCTAGCTCCCAAGAAGAAGAAAAAAAAAACTCACACAAACCCATAAAAAACATGAGCTAACACCTTATTTAAAAGATCCAACTACTCTCTTTTTTCTTCCCTCCTCTGCATCAAAAATCTTCGTTTGTGATTTGAATTTGGGAAAATTAAGAGAGACCCATTTGAGATTGGTAAGTTTAGAGAAATGGGTCGGTCTCCATGTTGTGAGAAAGCTCACACAAACAAAGGTGCATGGACCAAAGAAGAAGATGATAGACTAATTGCTTATATCAAAGCTCATGGTGAAGGTTGTTGGAGATCTCTTCCTAAATCTGCTGGACTTCTTCGATGTGGGAAGAGTTGTCGTCTTCGGTGGATCAACTACCTCAGGCCTGATCTTAAGCGTGGTAACTTTACAGAGGAAGAAGATGAACTCATCATCAAATTGCATAGTCTTCTTGGAAACAAGTAAGTTCTTTTTTCTTCATCATGTTTTGTTTCTATTGGTTTACTTCAACATGAAAGAAAAGTATAAGGTTTGACCAATGATTGCAAGAAAGATAAGGTGTGTAGAAAATGAGTCAAGATTACAACATAATTGATAATTCTCTTTGATTTTTATAAGATCCTCTATTCTAAATGATTTTCTTGAATGTGTGCAGATGGTCATTGATTGCAGGAAGATTGCCGGGACGAACGGATAATGAAATCAAGAACTACTGGAACACGCACATAAAAAGGAAGTTGATAAGCAGGGGAATTGACCCTATTACCCATAGGTCACTTAATGAAGGTGGAAATGAAGCAACTACAACTACAACTACAACTCCAACTACAATAACAACAACATCCATTTCCTTTTTTGCAAATCCTAAGCAAGAGCCAATGTTTTCGTCTTCGATCGAATTCGGATCGAAATCGGAAGGTTATAGGTGTCCGGATTTGAACTTGGAGCTCAGAATCAGCCCTCCTTGTCATCAGCAACAACAGATGGAGCAATTGAAGAGTGGGGGTAGAATGGTCAATACAACTACTTGTTTCAAATGTAGCTTTGGATTGAAAAACAACAACCAAGCTTGCAATTGTAAGACATTTGATGGGAGTGAGTGTAGCAACAATGGGTATCATGATTTCTTGGGGTTGAGAAGTAGTGCTAATTTGGATTATAGGACTTTGGAGATGAAGTGAAGAATGAGATGTTAGAAGATATAATGAAACAGGAAAAGTATTGGAGACATGCGTGTAAGAAGAAGAAGAATATGTTTTTAGTGCTTAATTAGTTTAGAAAATCTTCTTAAGTTAATTCTATCTGTCTAGGTTACCAGATTGTATGTTTTTTCTTCACCGAATCATATTGTGCAAGTTAAGAATATATATTAATATATATAAGAAAACAGTACAGTTTAATTTAAGTTCTAACTACTTCATTTAGTACATTTTTTGTTTGTGTTAAGTCTATATATGAGCTTTAATGAGGAAAGTTATGGTATAAACAACTTTTAACGTAGGAAAAACGAACAGATCGCGTTCACAGATTACACATCAATATTCATATTTTTGAACGTGGTGGCATACTCGTAAAACTGCGAACTTTGATTATTATTATTATTATTATTTTGTTTAAAATGACCTCAAAAAATTTCTTCGCCCAAATTATAAACATTACTGTCCAAATTACGTTAAACTTTGTTCTCCCTCTAACTTTTCTCCTTTATACTGGTAGAAAAAGTTCATGTAAATTTTATGGACACGGATTTGGTAAAAGAAAATACATTGAGAATTACAAATATTTTGTTTTTATCGCAAACAAACATAAATACATATACATACAAATAAACTTAAATATGCATAACCTTATACTGTAGTTGAAACTTGTAAGCATTAGCGGTAATGTTCATAGAGAGAAACCTGACAGTCCCTTAGAATTTTATGTTAATATTTCTGTGGACATGGAGTGAAAATAAACAGTAAACGTAATTTTCAGAGATTCTACTGCACTGTCAGTTGTAATGATATTGTTCCAATGCAATCATTAGTTATTAAACTACCACGAGTAGTTTTTGTCAAAAGAACAGCAAGTTTTTTCGATTGTGAATTTGTGATGAAGCCATGCGTGAAGGATTGAAGGGTATCCGATTGAATGTACAAGAATACATCTTAGTAAAATAATGTGTGATTAAAAAACATATCCTTATTGTCCATGTCATAAAAAACTTATGAATGTTAATGGTTTTCTATTTATTTTTGTTTAACTTGGGTCATCTTTGGGGGCAAAAAGACCCAATTGGAGATGTGGATAGGATGTGAGAGGAGGATAAAAGTTTAGAAGAATTTTCTTTTTAAATAAGTGGAGAAGATATATACCAAAAACTCAATAAAACGGGGAAGAATTGATAGCGTGGTAGCATAAATTTCCATCAGAGTAATCGTTGATGAAGATGATTGAACTCTTAAACGATTGAATATTAAAGAAAAATAATGGTAAAGTCTTGAGATTTGTTATTTTATGAAGACCTGCAAATCAGGTCTTCTTATTTTATTTCTTTACGAGAGTTTTTATGAGTTCTCCAACCACAAATACTACTCCCTCCGTCCCTTAATGTTCTTCTCATTCTCTTCTGACACATTTGCCGAGACACGTTTTGTAACGTTAATATCTCCAAATATAGATTAATAAAAATTATAAAAAATTTATATTGTTAAAGTTCTCGTCGAGACGAATCAAACAAGATCTCATATTACAATGTTTTTTCTTATATATTAGACGATATATCGAAGATTCTCTTGTAATGTAAATAGTGTCAAAAATTACAATGGGAAGAACATTTGGGGACGGAGGGAGTATAACCACAAGTATGATGGAGGTCAAGAGAGTCAAGGTAACAATTGAAGATGCTTTATTAAGGAAATTAAAGGTAAAAATATGTTTGTATTAAATATTGCATTTTGTTATATTTTCAAAGTTATTATTAACAAAAGTCTCTTCATTTATTAAAAATTGTTTAAAACTAAAAGGATATATAAGTAAAGTAGATACGAAAAACGGTCTTTTTAACCTATGCCCTAAGCTTACTTGAATAGGAAATTGTAAACCGAAGAAGAAAAATATAAACCCATCACAGTAGAGGATTTAATGAAATTTGGTATAAATCTACCAAATCTTTCTACATTTAGACTCTTAACCTATGCCCTTACAAAAAAATGCTAAAATGACAAACATTAACTAGAATCACATTGTTTTTTAAACGGAGAGAGTAATAAGGGAGAAATTAATTATACTAATTATATCTGCTATAGTATTTTTTATGGTTCCTCATATAGAAAAAGTTTATATGTATATATAGAAAAACCAATTAAAAAGGTAATATATGCAAGATTTGTGTGATTGAACCAACCACTGTTTGATGGTACACCTTCACTCCAGTTTTATTTTTTCTTTTGGTGTGATCATAAAAGAAGAAAAGAAAAAAGCTACCAACTTTGTACAAATTATTCAAGTAACTTCAATCTACCTAACATCTAACTCAGAATGGCATTAATAATAAATGCGTTCTTGTAGCTAGTACTCAGTCTGCTACTACTAGATACAAAAGCACAACAGTTTATTTACAGAGTTTTGGTGCACCCGAAAATTTGTAACTTATATCCATCATTAGGCGTAATTGGGATGTATTCAAGTCATTTTTAAAAATTGAGTTACAATTGGACGCAATCCGTATGCGTTCAGACAATAGTTTGTATGGGGTTAAGTTCCTGTGAGGATGAATCTTAAGGTGAGGAATAAGGACGGTGAACACATACATTATTATGCATGAACACACATGTTATGATGTATGAACATATTTTCGCCAATGAACACACAATTTCACATATGAACACACACTATGACATCCACATACTCTGGTGTATGAACGTTATGACTGATGAACACACACATTATAATACATGAACACAAAAGTGTCATGAGTCTTAACCTAATGACTTATTCTCACCGGATCTTTTTCCGTTTGTATGAGTATGAGCGCGTTAAAATACGGCCAAAACGAGTGTGGAATATAAAAAATGTGGATGTGAGTTAAACTCTCTTTATTTATCAAATATATCAGCTTTCTCTTTATTCTCCATAACTCTATAGTTTGTGGAGCTGGAAATTAGGGAATTATGTTTGACCTCATCAAATAAATATTAATCAGGACTAGGAATATTAATTTGTCAATTATATGGGACAGAAAATTAGGAGTAAATTAACCCTAAATTAAACCGAAAGTATTTCAATATGGTCAAGATTTTAAGTCAATCTAGACGAGCTATAGATAAATATTAGGTTCCGTTCGGCAAAGCTTTTTTTGCACATTAAGGAGCTTAAACTTTTATTTCATCTAGTTATTAAGTGTTCGGTGGAAAAAAACTCATCTAGCTTAACAAGCTTAATGTAGATTAAAGTAGATTAATTTGTTAATGTTACACCCCCTAGATTAATGGAGCTTAACAAGATTAATTTCATTTTTAATCCACTATTACCCTTTATCAATAAAGATTTAAATAATTCATTGTATCCTTTTTCGTAATTTTACTATTATTATTACAAATTCAGCTAGAAGTACCGAACATTCCAGTAGCTTTTTAAACAATATTTTAAGCTTCAGCTTCAGCTATTCATTCAGCTCCAGCTTCAGCTATTCATTCAGCTCCAGCTTCAGCTACTTATTCAACTCCAGCTACTATTTTAGCTCAATATACCGAACGGAGCCTTAGAGTTTATTTTGTGCGTTTTTTCTGATTTGACTGACCGAAATCGTTCTACGTCCATATAAAATTGTATATTCCTTTTAATATAGATATCTCCATACACGATAACATCTCTAAATTTTTTTATGCCAAACTACTAGGGCTCCGTATAATCTTGTTTTCATGCCAAAATCAGTATTTCTTTTCTTTTGTCGTTAAGTTTGGGTGGTGGCTTTGGTCTTTTTATGTTTGGTTTATTAGGTTATGTTATTCACGCGTATAATTATGGGGTCATATTGGTTACTTCCTCCTAACTTGTTGGGGTAAAAAAATATCAATTCCGACCCCAGACCTCGTTTATCGGGATTAATGGGGAATGTTATCGTCATTGTTGTTGTTGTTGTTGAATTATTCACATGCACAGAAAGATACATGTACAAGTATGTTAACGAATATGCATCTGAATATAAAAGGTTGTTCGTATATTCGTACGTTTGTACCATAATCATATTCGTATAAGATCTTTTCCCGTAATTAAACTAAAACTTTAGATTTAGTTGCTTTTTCCTTAACATAATTATTACTACAAAAATATACAAGGAAATAAATAGGTTCTCCAAAACTATCAATTTATAAAATATTAGATCTAGGTAGGGAGAGAGCTAGAAGATATATATATACATCGAGCTTGAGCAACTTGAAACATTATTGGAAAGACTTATGAGGGTCCCTCATTAATGGGACCTTATGATACAGTAAAAGAGCACATATATATCGATCTGATCGAATATATGATTGATATAAATATCTATCACTTTTTCAACATATACATTAAACATATGTTGCTTCCATTTGTACATAGTAACTTTTTCAATGGTTCAAAGGGGTTAGGTAGGCACATATAACTATAAGACGTACGCTTCCATATAGAAAAGGCCACTTTTAGAACATGGTTATCGGATTCATATATTCTTATACAATTGGTCCCTAACTCGAATTTTACAAATATATAAATCATTCCACATAATTTAAAGTTTGAGGTGTGTACTATGAGTCAATTATACCATGGTTACCATGTCTTTGAAGCTTCGAGCATTAGTCCTAAAAAGATGATGGAACGACTTTGTTTGGAGAGAAAAGATTCGGTATATTAGAAGCTTAGCTTAGGTTAATTGTGTTTTGAAGTGTGATATCGTTAATTCAGGTTAGGTCTTTGTTTTAGTTCGGTGGTTATTCTCGTGGTTGGTTTTAGGTGTGTGATTATATATTGGTTTTTATATGTATGTGTTGGTCACATTGTTGTTTTGTGCGGTTTTTTATTATTTTATGCTTGTTGGGCACCTCGGATCCCAACTGGTTGGAGAAAGGAATTATCCATTCCGACCCCCAGACTTCGTTTCTAATGGGATATGTAGTTGGCATTGACTTATTGTTGTATGCGTTTTTGATATGGAAATAGCGATAGCAGTAGCGGTTGAAATAACAGTTGTTATAATGGTTGAATGTAGTATTTTTTGAAACGTTAATGAAAGTAGCTTCGATAAAATAGCGTTTGAAAATGTTATTAGATAAA
Source organism: Oxyria digyna (assembly GCA_029168935.1). Classification (NCBI taxonomy): domain Eukaryota; kingdom Viridiplantae; phylum Streptophyta; class Magnoliopsida; order Caryophyllales; family Polygonaceae; genus Oxyria; species Oxyria digyna. The sequence continues at coordinate 672,934 of JAPVLV010000021.1, read as the reverse complement.
AAAACGTCCATTTATATTATTACTTGTTATAAACACTTACATTTTTCTATAACTCTAAAAGCTAGTGTTTTGGTCTTGCCAAACATGCTCTTCACATTCTTGACATCACACCACTAAAATATGAGGACTAATACTTATAACCTACAAATTAATATCTCATCGCAAGCACTCACAACTGTATATTTACGGTTGAAAAGAATCTTCTCGTTTTGTCTTAATAAATAAGAAAATAGTCATGTGGGGATCTTGTTTAATTCGTAATTAATGCGTATATTAAGAATATCAAATTTTAATTATTTGTATTAACATACAACTAGAGATATTAAAGATAGATAAGTGATGCGGGAGCATCTGAGTTATCATCAAGGACGTCTCGTCCTAAATCTAAAGATGTGCTAACCACTGGAGCTAGGGCTACAGATCGCTATGAGCCATCATTCAAGTCATTGATAGTAGTCCGAGCTCGTATTGTATCCATTCAAGCTCGTAGATATCCGGTTCAAGTCAAGATGAGAAGCCAAGTACTAAAGATGAAATAAACTAGACTTCAAGACGAAACTCTAGGCTTTGGAATCGCTCAATTCCGATCTCGGACGAGAGAGAACGAGCCGTTTCAAGAAGAGCTATCGGCGACATGTCTACAAATCCCCGACCGCGGATCGCGGGCTGATTCCATTGATTCGCAGAACTAAATCCGCGACCGCGAGTCCAATTCCGCGCCCGCGGATTCCCTGCTGAAGATATCCGAGATACCTTTGATTTAATTCGTTCTCGGGATTTATTTCTTTCCATTGGTTTTGTTATTTTAGGAGATACTTTTATTTACTTATTTCTTTTAATTGGCCACCTTATTGACCCTATATAAGGTTTGCCCTAGTTATTGTTTAGGCCCCACCCAGACTTGATATTGAATATAGCGTTTATCGTTTTTTTTCCTCCCAAAAGAGAGCTTTTGTGAGAAGAGTGCCCCGTGTGCATTGTTGTTGAACTCACCCTAGTTGTACTTGTGTGTGTCAATCTCCTCCATAAGGTTGGTGCTATCGGGACTCCATAGAGCATCCTCCATGTGCCTTGACCCACCATAGTCATTGTGTTTGGTTGTAATCATCCGTTGGGGTTTTTTCATCATTCGGTAAGGTTCTTGTTCTTAAGTTCAGGGGTTTTATCGTTGTTTGATTTGGTTCCAATTGGTCTATCATTCGACTTATCCTTCTTTCATCTCATTCTAATTCCGTCTTTCTTCTCTGTTCGAGTTTCTATTCGAGGTTTGGTGTCTAGATCGAACAACAACGGCTTATCTCCGCGTCAATAAGATAGATGTATCTTTGAAGAAAACATACATCGATAAATGTAACTTTGAAGAAATATATGAAGAGAACTTTAGAGGACGGACGAGTATTCATGGATAAATATATATCCACAAGAGCATTTTCCATAAAATAAAAAAAACCTTAAATTTCCCATAACATCACATGTATATAGGGATACAATATCTACAAGACACTTGGATGTCATAGTTAAATTATACATGCACGTAACTTAGCATGCAGAAGAGTTTCGTACACAAACAAGTTGGTTTAGTTCTCTAAATGGTTGATTAAATTCACAAGCAATTAAGCATCCACTTATATATGGCTTCTATATAACTATACATGGCTACCAAGTTAGCTGAAAAGGTAGGTCCTTAATTTGCTCAATCAAACATCTCATCAATAAATATTATTATAATATTTATATGAGAAAAGTCCGGGTGAGAACAACCCTTAAAAAACGAAGTGCAAGAGTTTTTTCACGTTCATAGATAACAAGCTAATATTCGATAATAATTTGGGCGGTAAAGTTCATACTCTGGTGATCATGTCCTTTCAGATCAGTTTGAGAAGAAAAAAACATATCAAAATTCCCAGTAATTACAAGAATGTCACTGCGTCCCTCACTGAAAACGTTCAAAAATTTCATCGTCTAAATTATGAACATTACCATTCAGAATATGAACATTGACGTATAACATGTGAATGCAAACTGTTCGCACTTTGTTTTTTAAAGCCAATTCGCACCCGAACTTTCTTCTATGCATATAACTAGATGAATCTATCTATCACCATATATAATTACTATTCACATAAGCTATAGCTAACTAACAGCTAATTACTATCTCAGTTGAGGTCGGCCCCGAAGTTGGTTGCTAACAATCCTAACATATCATTTCATATAAACATGAGTATTATTTGTAAATAAAATTCCATATCGATCTAGCTAGGGTTTGTTGTTCTACGTACCGGGACACCCGAATTTATAGGCCTCTTTAATATTGACTTTTAATATATACTTTGATCATTGACTCTAGTATAATCTTTGATCAACCATTAGCTAGGAGTATGATCACATTATATAAACATCACGAGTTTCACACATTTCTTTTTGAAAGTTAAAAAAAAAGGAAGAATCCCACACCCGAAAATTTATAACTGGTACCCATCTTTGGGTGCAATTTGGATGCGTTCAGATAAAAAAGAATGCGCCAAATCAATCTTTTTTGGCACATACCAATATAACCCAGAATCGAATCGGTTCGTTTGAACGCATTAAAGATGCGCCCGATGAGAGGTTTAACGCCGATTATTAGAAGAACCAGTTGCATAAATAAGGTGCACTTCTTCTTCCCACTTGTCCAGTTTTGTTGCCTCTTCCATGTCAACGATTTATACTCAAACTCCCGTCCCAATTACCAAAATATACTCCGTAGTACACAAGTTATAACATCTACTTATATTATTCTAAATTTTTATCTAAAATTTTATCCTCACGAATTTCCTTTTTTTATATTTCGAATTTGAGATATACTCTACCCGTCTCATATTAATCTTCCTATTTGTTTTTGACACATTTATCGACACGCGATTTGTAATGTTAATATCTCTAAATATACAATGATAAAATTATAATTTTTTTATATAGTCAAAGTACTCATTGAGACGAATCAAACGAGATCTCACATGCCTATATTTCTTTCTATATATTGGAAGAAGTCGAGAAGATTCTCTCGAATTGTAAATAGATGAAGAGAGTAGAATTTATTAAATTACACTTTATTTAGTTTGTTGGCCACATTAATGAATGATGAATAATTTAGCTTCAATGTATAATTTTTAATTTATGGTACATGAACGGGACAACTCCAAGTCTCAACACGTGATGTATACCTACTTTGCTTCATAATTTCTACTAGTCTATTATTACAAATTTTTGCCCTCAACAACACACTATTGCTCGTATTATTTTTCTCTAAAATACCATGCATTTAATTCAGCATTCTTTCATATCATGTACAAAAAAAATGCCATCTTCGTATTAGAGGGAGGTGTCTCCTGTAATTATTTAAATCTTATTTTATATGATAACCAGAAAATCAAAGAAAACCATGATATTTATTTTTAGGGTCTTTAAAAATTAGCCGGCGCCCTTTAAAATTCTATTAATTACTTGCGATATGTGATGTATCATACATTCTTACATCATACAAGAAGGAAATCGAGCATATATAGTTGACTTCATAGAAATTTTGTTTGTAAAAAGTGTGAAAATTGTCAAGCGTGATCAAGATATATATATATATATTAACTTCATAAGATTGAAATATGATTTAGACATTTAGTTGACTATTGCATACATTATTATGTAAAGGGTCAATTTTCTTCTTTCTCGACAAATATATTCAAAGAAAAGAAACCTTCAAAATTTTCTTACAATATGAATATATTAAGGTAAATCCCACAAATCACCCACTTTCATTTTGAAAAGATTCACGGGTGAATATGTATTAACATATAGACGTTCTTGGCTAGCACATACAAATATAAATATAACATGTATATCCGTATAAGTGAAATTCGCTAGCATATACAAATATAACATGGACATCCAGGTTATATGTGCATGTATTTATCATTGTTTGTGCTAGCAAAAGAAGCATGACGTATATAAAAAAATTTATGAATACAGGAATGTAAAATAGATAAAAGGGCGATTTTTACAAGTTATCCTAAAGAAACCTTCAAGTTGGTCCAATACTTGTGAACATATGCACAACCATTTTCAACGGACAAAATTTTGCTTTTACATCTTTGATTTGAAAGCCCACTTGAGGAGAGAAATACCCATAAAATTTAATGATTCTAGTTTTTACTCCAAAAAAAAAGGTTGGTAGACAGGCATTAGTAGCTTTCTTTGTTAACACAAACATCGACCGAACTTTGTGCTATTGGTAAAATTTGGTACCAAATTATCAATCATGGGTAGGCATGCACATATCGAATTTCTGGTAATGCACATATTTCTACCTAATTATCTTCGAGAACAAAAATACAAAAGGTGGGTAACAGTTCTAAAGATAAAAAAAAAAATGAGATCCAACGTGAGGCCAAACTTTTTTTTAGGTGAGATGAATATTTCAAACCAAACTCACATGCTAAAGTTTTAAGAAGAGCTTGAAAATGGAGGATAAAAGAGTACTTCTTTTACCCACCTCTGCTTTTTGTCCATAATTTCAAACCACTGAAAACAAAGAAATCCTATGATCTTCTAGTACAAAACAGATCTTGTAACGTCAAGATTTTCAAATCTTTGTTACCAAAACATGTGAAAAAGTTGTGCTTATGTGGGCTGCAATAATAGTTGGAAGAACTAGAGGGTAAAGTTGGAAAGGAAAAGATATGCATAGCTTAGGTTTCTTTGGCAGGAGCCTTCTTGGCAGCCTCAGCTGCAGCCTTCTCTGCTTCGATCTCAGCGACAATGGCATCGATTTCGGTTTCTTCTAGTTGTCGAAGACCCTGTTTTGTCATTATTGCAATCTCGATGTTCTTGCCTCCGCTCTCAACTACCTAGAATTGGAAAATTAGGATGTTAATCTTTTAATAGAGGTTAAATAATCCAAAGATACATATAATGGTGTCTTGAACCAGAAAATCTGACCAGCTCTTAAGACTGAAAATGAATTACCATTATGTTATCTTTGAATACATTCTATACATATCACGGATGATTGCTTAGAAACCATATGCAACCTGATCATGGAAGATGCTTATTCTGAAGTCTTTACTTCACAAAACAGTGGTTCGTTGCAATAAAAAATTGAATTCAATTTCCTTAACCAATTACAGTTATAAAGCTATCTGGAGCACACCAAAAGCACCTAGTAGTTCTTCATGTAGAATACAGGGAAGAGGATAGTATCAATGATGCAGGAGAAAACAAATCTTATTGAATTTCCTAGGAAGCACACTAAATAGTCCAAATTCATCAAGAACCTTACATAAACAGCCCCCAAAATAAATAACCCATAAAAAAGTACAGGACATTCTAACAAACAAATACACAAAGGGTGTGAAGTCTATGTGGGTCAAACAGTCTCAGGAATATCAGAAGTTTAAAATTATAGACCTAAAAAAACTCAGCTTCCAGTCCAACCCATATACAAAGGTATAGACCACAAACTTTGGTCAAACATGAAACTCAACTTGAAAACTTAGAAAACACCTCTTGGCCCAAGTCCAACCATCAGATTATTTGTTTTGGCAGAAAAGGAGTTTCCAAACCTCCACGACAAATGTAGAAATACTAAAGGCCACTAACTTCATCAAAATTTTAAATGCGATGTTCTGCGCAAAAACCAGAAGAATTCTTTTAAAACTGAAACCAAGAGTTCCATGATAATAAATGTTAGCCGAATAAATCGATAGCGACCAAGGCGAAAGCAGGGGAGATAGATGCCAAGTTCACGGTTCCACCTTCCAGCAGAAGCCTGATGGCCCTAATACAACATAACAGGATTGAAGACAATTGGTTTGAAATACATTTACTATTTTGAAAATCCTTATAAACAGAGGAAAGGGGACATTCTCCCAGCGTGTGGCCAAGAACCATCAAAACAAAGAATTACTATGCACAGATAATGAATAAGACTTTCACATCAGGGAAAAGAGAGTCATGCTATAGACATAATAACATAGAGTGCTGGAGTAACATGCATTGTATGCAATGGTGGAGAAAAAAATATGAGATCATCTGGGGAAGGAACATGATGAGAAGAATTAAAGGACTGGTCATGTCACAAGTTTCAAAATAAGCAATTAGAAAACCTGATTTGTACCCTCAGCAGAAATTTAATTACATATACAGACAGACATCAAATCTGTTAGGTTTCTTTTTTCTAGGTAGAGATCTGTTAAAAACTTAAAATAGTTCAAATTGTGAGTTTCAGAGACAAAGGTGCTGGTTGAAACTCCATGAAAAGTTTAGGAGGATGGCATTTGGGTAGAAAGCCAATTGAAGTTCCAAAAATGTGCAAAACAATTACAAATACTGAAGTATAGTTCAAAGAAAAGCACGCAGAAAACTTACTTCAAGCAAAGCACGTATAGCAAGTTTGACTGTTTCTTGGCCAGAAGTTTCTTTGTAATTCTTTTCCAAGAACTCCCTGATAGAATTAGAGTTTCTTCCAGTGGCATTGGCCTTCCATGCCGAGAATGTTCCCGATGGATCTGTCTGGTACAGGGCTGGAATACGAGTATGTGGGTCAAAGCCAACAATCAAGGTTGAAAGGCCAAATGGTCTCACACCACCACTTTGTGTGTACTTCTGCTGAAGACCAGCAATATATCGAGTAATGTATTCGACAGTAACAGGATCCTCAACAGTAAGTCTATGGCTCTGACACTCAATGCGTGCCTTATTTATTAGGACACGCGCATCAGCTTTCAGCCCAGCACAAGCAAGTGCAATATGATCGTCCAGGTTTACAATCTTCTTAACAGTCCTATATCAGAATTAATATAAAAAATTGATCAAACCTCCTCCTATCACCAAAAATAAAAGAAATAAAGATTGCAAACACGATTGATGATATATGACGAAAAGCAACTAATATATTTAGCAATTAAGCTCTTAAAATCTCTTATACAACAAATAACAAATGATAATATGTACTTTAGCAGAGCTGAGGTATTAACCATTATTAAAAAATTATGAAAACATCTAATTATGGGGATAGCAGGATAAAAAAATTACATCGAAACACTAGGTTCTGTTAGGGCATATGAAATAATTTAAAAGATCTTTTTTATTATAACTCATAAGGTACTTGTGCCAAACAAACTACATCTAGCAATTTGAGCTCAACTACGACAGAAAAAAGTAGTTGACATCCTCCTATTTCTACTATCAACTATCAACAGCAACGAACGCCGAGTATCTGATAGATTTTCACTTATAAAGTCTAACCGAGCACCTAATATCCTTAATCATCTTTGATTATATAAAGGCCAAATCCAAAGCTGAAAGACCAGTCCAGTATATTTTCAATAAGCTAAAAACCTTCCTGGACGCCAAACTTGATTTTGTCTCACTTATTACTTGTGCGGAGAAAAAAACAAGACAAAGGACATTAAGAATTTGATATGCTCACATTCTACATAGAAACTAACAAAATCGTGACATTACATCATGATCAAGTAGATTAGTTTCGCTGCAATGTACAAAGTCACCTAGTACAACAACAATTTGCTGACACAGCATATAGTCTAGAAGGATTATCTCCAAAACTCCAGACACAACCTATTCTTTGAAGCCTCTAACTGTTAAATTCAATTAACTGAAATCTAACACCATCGCCATCATCAGTGAAAAGCAAAAGCACAGCATACTGTCAACTCTAAAGCTATATTCCAATCAGCCAACTGAAACACATCAATCACCCATTGTCGAGGCCATGAACGCAAAGCAACTAGTATATTTAGCAATTAAGATCTTAAACTTTCTTATATAACAAATAGCAGATGGTAATATGTACTTGAGCAGAATTGAGGTACTAATCATTATTAAAAAACATAAAAACATCTGATCATGGGACAGGAGGATATAAAAATTACATCGAAACACTAGTTTCTGTTTGGGGCATATAAAAATTTGAAAGGCCTTTTTTTACCTTATAAGTTAAATTTACTGAATACGTACCTTGTGCCAAACAAACTACATCTAGCAATTTGAACTCAACTACTACAGAAAAAATTAGTTGCCATGCTCCTATTTCTACCACCAACTATCAACAGCTAGAAACTCCGAGTCTTTGATTACATAAAGGCCAAATCTAAAGGCTGAATGACCAGTCCAGTATATCTTCAATAAGCTAAAACCTCTCGTGGATTGCTAAACTTGATTTTGTCTCACTTATAACTTGTGTGGGAAAAAAACAAGACAAAGGACATTAAGAATTTGGTATCATCACTTCCTGCATAGAAACTAACATAATCGCGATACTACATCATGATCAACAGATCAAGTAGATTAGTTTCACTGCAATGTATAAATTTAGCTAGTACAACACTAGGTTTTGTTTGGGGCATACAAAAAAATAAAAGCTTAGTAGCTTACCTTATAATTTATAAGGTACTTGTACAAGCACCTTGTGACAAGCAAATAATTGAACTCAAGTACTCAACTACAGCAGAAAAAACATTTTCCATCCTCCTATTTTTACAATGAACTATCAACAGCTTGAAACTGAGTCTCTGATAGGTTTTCACTTATAAAGTCTACCAGAACACCTAAGATCCGTATTCATCTTTGATTATATAAAGGCCAAATTTAAAGCTGAATGACCAGTCCAGTATATCTTCAATAAGCTAAGAGTCTAAAACCTTGCCTGGATTGCTGAACTTGATTTTGTCGCACTTATTACTTGTGCGGGGGGGAAAACAAGACAGAGGACATAAAGAATTTGGCATCACCATTTTCTACATAGAAACTAACAAAAATTGTGATATCACATCATGATCAAATAGATTAGTTTCACTGCAATGTACAAATTCAGCTAGTACAAGTGTACAACACTAGGTTATGTTTGGGGCATACAAAAAAATAAAAGCCTACCTTATAATTTATAAGGTACTTGAACAAGCTTCTTGTGCCAAACAAACTATATCTAGCAATTGAACTCAACTACAGCAGAAAAAATATTTGCCATCCTCCTATTTCTACCACGAACTATAAACAGCAACAACTCTGAGTCTCTGATAGGTTTTCACTTATAAAGCCTAAACAAACACCTAGTATCCTTAATCATCTTTGATTATATAAAGGCCAAATCAAAGCTGAATGACCAGTCCAGTATATCTTTGTCATGGGACACAGATTAGATTGGGCCCTTGTATTAGGCCAAGTGGTTACCAGCTTTATACAAGCTCATCTTGTAACTCATAACAAACTATCAATAGACATAAGCAATTCTCATCTCTATTCTACTTCTCATCCCTTTTCTCTCTGTGACTTACTCCTAACCCCTTCTTACCTTCACTAAACACTTCTTCCATTCCTAACAATCTTCAATGAGATAAAACCTTTCTCGGTTAGCTAATTTTAAGTTACTTGTACTGAATAAGCACTCTGTGCCAAACCAATTATATCAAGCAATTGAAACTCAACTACAACAGAACAAATAGTTGCCCTAGGTTTTCATTTATGAAATCTACAAACACCTAAGAGGCTAACATCCTCATTCATCTTTGATTATATAAAAGCCAAACCTAAAGCTGAATGACCAGTCCAGTATATCTTTCGTAAGCTAAAACCTTTCCTGGATTGCTACCTTGATCATCATTTTCTACATACAAACTAACAAAATCATTATTCTACATAATATACATATTCACCTAGTACAACTACAACAGAACAAATAGTTGCCCTAGGTTTTCACTTATGAAATCTACAAACACCTAAGAGGCTAACATCCTCATTCATCTTTGATTATATAAAATCCAAACCTAAAGCTGAATGACCAGTCCAGTTTATCTTCAGTAAGCTAAAACCTTTCCTGGATTGCTAACCTTGATCATCGTTTTCTACATACAAACTAAAAAAATCATGATTCTACATCATATACAAATTCACCTAGTACAACACCAATTTGCTGACACAGCATACAGTCCTACAACGATTATCTCCAAAACTCCAGACACAACTGAAAGTCAATTCAACTGAAATCTAACACCATCTCCATCATCACTGATAGAAGCTCTAAGTCTCTGATAGTTTCCATCCTCCTATTTCTACCACCAATTAACTCTGAGGCTCTGATAGGTTTTCACTTGTGAAATCTACAAACACTTAAGAGGCAAAGATCCTTTTTCATCTTTGATTACATCATGATCAAGTACACACAACTGAAATTCAATTCAACTGAGATCTAACACAATCGAAACACATGAATCGCTCATAGTATTTGAAACGCAAGCTGTCTATAATCCAATTTCAATACAGATCTTTGATAAAGCGAAACGAAAGTGAATCAGAAAGAGGAGAAGCCGTAAACCTAGAATCCTGAAGTTTGGGAGTGGACTTCTTCTCGACTCCGAGAACGACATTGTCGAGGCCACGGACGCCGACGGCAGCATTACCTTTACGGACGGCTTCGAGCGCGTACTCAACCTGGAAAAGGTGACCATCGGGGGAGAAGACAGTGATCGCTCTGTCGTATCTCGCCATTTTGTGCTTGTGTTAGTTTGGTTTGGAGTTGGAAGGGAAGAGAAGAGAAGAGAAGAGATTCGGAAAATATACAGACCAATGAATTGGTGCTGCTCCTACACATACACCACAAAGCTGGCTTTGGGGAGAAGAAATGTTACGAATTCCTTATTTTGGACGAATTGCTAGGTTGAAACTGAAACGACGACGAATTGATCAAACGGAAAATGGAGTTTGCAGATTTATTTTTTAAGTAGTTAAGGTTAACCGGAACCGGCCTGGTCAAAACCGGAAGCGGCCTGGAACCGGGACCAGACTGGTCAAACCGCCTTCCTAACGGTTTATGTTCAGGTTCATGAGATACGAAACCTTGAACCGACGGCTTTAATGAAGTTTAACCGGACAAACCGGCCCGAAACTTAAACCGTCCGGTTCACCGTCAGTTCACACCAAAAATATAAAAATATATATATAAAAAAAATTGAGTGCAGGATGAAGAATTTCATTTTTTTAATATATAGATTTTAACCTCTCATATAGTTTTCAAGGTGAGAAGTTTTTAAATGTTTTATGTTGGTAATAAAATAGTTTTTGACATTGAAATTTAGAAGGAAAAAAAAACAACTTCATGATTGTGTAAAAACACCAAACTTTTGAATTTGTACTTGAACGTAGAACACCGTTTGGATTCGATTATATTGCTCCTTCCCGACTTGAGTTGAGTATCCAATATGTTTTTCCCCAATAATTGTCTTCACTCATCAGATTATACCCACCTAAATTGATTGAATGCTTGTGATTTGCCCCAATTTCAGAATTGCTCCCTACCCTAAACCCTAATTTACTATCAGATAAAATCCCCCAATTTTGAAAAACAAAATCAAATTGTGATAATTTATAGAAACCGGTAATAGCAGGTTATCAAACTGGTAAAATTTGTAATTATTTCAAAAAAATTAGGGTAAAAAGGTAATTTCAAATTTTTAACGGAATTGTTAACGGAAGTTAGTCAGGGGTGTGACTTTGTAAGAAAAAGTAAAATAATGGGTGGTTTTAAATCAATATTGATATAAGGGGTGGTTCCATGCAAATTGGCCCATATAAGAGGTGGTTTCGTGCAAAAACCCAGTTTTTGGATAAGTACCCCAAAACACACATGATTTTTTAGTTTTTGCATCACATTATTAAGTCTTTAGGAAATACCCTACTATATAAGCAATTAAGAAAAAAATTAAATCAACACAATCTCATAACTCACCTCTCCCGAAACTTTTTTCTCTCCTGCCGACATTCTTCCTCCGCCGGCCGACTGCCTTCTTCCTCCGCCGGCGCCGCCTAGAGTACTCGCCGACTGCCTCCAAGCTGCTCACCGACGTTGATCGCGGCTGGATCGCAAGAATTTTGGGGATAAAGCTCTCGCCTGCAACATTCAGAATCTTCTTCTACATCGAATTGTCAAACAAACGGAGAACAATGAAATTGTACAACAAAAACGAGCGAGGAGAAGATTAAAGATAGATTAAAAACAGAATAAGAGATTGAACAGAGATCAAAAACAGAGGAAGCGCAAAACGATACCAGCGAATCAACTGCAAATACAATGATAAGCACAAAATCTGAAAACGACACCAACAAATCCATCGAACAAGAGGTAAAATCATGATAAATTATGATATTGAACTTATTTGATTGATAGATTATGAAAAACAACTTTTGTTGACAAGTTTAGACAATGTAGAATGTTGACAAGATATTACTGTGAATCTGTGAACGACACCACCATTTTATTGGTTGTTGACAAGATATTATTTATGTTGTTGAAATATTCAGTTTGTTGACATATATAAGTTGTTGGCAGGAATATGTTTATTGATTAGACTTTGACAAGTTTTGACAATGTAGAATGTTGACAAGATATTATTGTGAATCTGTAAACGATACAAGCATTTTATTGGTTGTTGACAAGATATTATTTATACAAAGCCTTTATTTGGCACACCCATTTTCTTTATTTAGCACACCCGGAGATTCGTCACGAAGGTATTACAGCTGATCTTCGTCACGAAGGTATTACATAATAGATTCGTCACGAAGGTAAACGGAAGTTCCGTCACGAAGGTAAACAAGAGATTCGTGACGAAGGTAAACAAGAGATTCGTCACGAAGGTAAACAAGAGATTCGTGACGAAGGTAAAATATTTTTTTAAATTTTTTTTTAAGATTCTTGTAGAGAATTTTAATACGAGTCCGTGAATATAAAATACGTTCAAAACGGACATCGTTTGCCCTTCCAAAAGCCCTAAAAACAAAACAGTCGTTTCCGTTAAGTTCGTAATATTTAAACATAATGCATAATTATACTTTGTAAGTAATAAATTAGTGATATTAAATAATAATATATAATTATAGTATATAATTTTAATTGCATGATTTTTAACTATAATAAATAATTATATTATACAATTAATAAATTTATATAAGTTTTTGTTTTACGAACTTAACGCATGCGACTATTTTGTTTTAGAGGCTTTTGGAAGGGCAAACGATGTCCGTTTTGGACGTATTTTATATGCACGGACTCGTATTGAAATTCTCTACAAGAATCTGAAAAAAAAATTAAAAAAATATTTTACCTTCGTCACGAATCTCTTGTTTACCTTCGTGACGAATCTCTTGTTTACCTTCGTCACGAATTTCTTGTTTACCTTTGTGACAGAACTCCCGTTTACCTTCGTGACGAATCTATTATGTAATACCTTCGTGACGAAGATCAGCTGTAATACATTCGTGACGAATCTCCGGGTGTGCTAAATAAAGAAAATGGGTGTGCCAAATAGTAAGACCCTATTTATATTGTTGAAATATTCAGGATGTTGACATTATATAAGTTGTTGACAGGAATATGTTTATTGATTAGATTTTATTAACACGTAAGTGAACGAAGCGCGCTACGCGCGCCTCGTAAGAATAATAAACTTACGAAGCACGTTGAAAGCGCTTCGTTATAAAATACAAATATAAATTTGTACCTAATAGAATATTGTTGACAGGTAAAACAGAAATGTTTATGTTCATTAGGGAAAATGTTGACAGATAGATTAGAAATACTTATCTAACAAAATTTATTGAATATATATGCAGATAAAAAAGCACATTATGACAGTCTCCTATGGCGAAGAAATAAAAATAAGAGATGGTGTTATGGTGTCTGATGGGGGAAATCATATCAAAAGCATTTTTAGTTGATATGAACATAACTCTGCAAGCAATGAAATCGTTGATTACACAACGGTTCAAACTCGAAACGGAGGGAATGCATCTCCAACTATGCCATCTTAATCCATTCCAGAAGATCAAAGTCAAGTATTATGTGGAGACAGATGATGATCTTGCATCATTCATGAAAATCAATGGCACAACAGAGGTGGAATGGACTTGTCCACTATATGTATCAAGGGAATACATGAATTATGAACCAAAGATAGCAAGAGAGAATAGATGCAGTAGTATAGTTGTTGTCAACATGAATGAAGACATGTTTCTACCTATGGAATATGAAGTGCCAACACAAGGGAATAGTGAAATTATGGATTGTGAATCTGCAAGCAAGATAATGACAGAAAAAAAAAACAGGGGGGATGAAATGAGTCACAGTGGAACAGATGCAGACTTTGTCCATGTGGGGAAGCTATTTGACACAAAAAAGATGTTGATCGAAGCTTTGAAAAAATTGGCAATGACTGAGAACTTTGCTTACAAAGTTAAGAAATCATATCCAAAGCTTCTAACAGTAATGTGCACAAACACAAGCTGCAAATGGAGATTGAGGGCTATTGCATTACAAAACACTCCATTCTTTGAGGTGAGAAAGTTTCAAAGAGAACATACATGTTCCTTTGACTTTAGATGTCAACATGAGTGCAAACCAACATACAGAATGATTGGGGAGCAAATAAAAACCAGGTATTGTGTTTACAGGTTTCTGAATCATAAATATCATAAAAATATTAATTGCTTGAAGATAACCAAAGAACTAATAGTAATGTGATATACATGCAGGTTTGAAGATGTTAAAAATGGACCAATACCAAAGAGCATTTGCAATGATATGAGAAAGGAACACTACATGGATGTTAGCTATTGGAAGGCATGGAAAGCAAGGGAACATGCACAAGATTTAATACGAGGCACACCAGAAGAAAACTATGCACTCTTGCCCATGTAGTGCCATATGCTAAAAGAAGTAAATGAAGGATCTTACACATGCCTAGAAGTTGGTGAGCATGACGACTTCAGATTCGTGTTTGTATCTATTGGAGCATGCACAAGAGGATTCCAAGTAATGAGAAAGGTATGGCAGTGAGTAAAATAGGAATTAAATGATATATTGTTTAATAGAATGATTTATTGTTGACAAATAAAATTAAACATATGATAACAGTATAGAAAATGTAAACATAATGTCTGATTTTGACATTTTGATTGTTGTTAACAACTTACATTATACAGTGTTGACATGAGTAATAATACATTCGTTTTGTGTTGACAGGTGATAATGGTAGATGGGACTCACTTGCATATAAAGCACAAAGGGCATATGCTCATTGCTACAGCTCAGGATGCAAACCAGTAGATCTATCCACTTGCATATGCAGTAGTGGATAGTGAAAATGACATATCGTGGACATTCTTTTTTACACAGCTTCTGAAAGTCATACCATGTACAGACGATTTGGTAATAATGTCAGATAGACATCTCAGCATTGCCAACGCCATTCAAAGAGTGTACACACCAGCAAACCATGTTGTGTGTAGGAGACATTTGAAGCAAAATCTGAAGACAAGATACAAAGATAAAGGGGTGCACAAACTATTCTCTTTGGCTGCTGATGCATACACGCTAAAGGAATTCCAAGAGAATTATGGGAAAATTTGTGAGATAAATAAGGAGATGGGAGAATACTTGGAAGCAGTAGAATTTAAAAAATGGGCAAGAGCACATTCCAAAGGCAATAGATACAACATAATGACAACAAACAACTCAGAGACAATAAATTCAGTAATATTGGAAGCAAGGTATGAGAAATATTATAGATTTGGCACTGTTGAAAATTGATGTTGACACTGTTGAAAATTCAGTAATGCTGGAGCCACTTCTACCATCTATGAATTGTCAAAGATATATTAAAGTTGTTGACACAGTTGAAAATTTGATGTTGACAGGTCTTTCCAAGTTGTCGCTCTACTAGAGTTTCTGAGAGATGTGCTGTCAAGGTGGTTTAATAATAGGCGCTTAGAGGCTGAAAAAAATAATAGTAAGGTGACACCAAATCTAGGGAAAATACTGGAGTCTAGGTACCAAATGTCAAAGGCGTATGAGGTGAGAAAGCTAAATCAAGCACAATATCATATTCTTGGTGGAGATTTCTATGGGGTGGTCAATTTGTTAGAAAGGAAATGCACTTGCAAAGTATTTGATGTGGACCACATCCCGTGTGTGCATGCTATAGCTGCAATACAGAAAGCAAAAGCAACAATGACAGATTTTGTGAGCGACTACTACAAAACTGAAGCTTGGACAACTGCATATAGAGAAACGATCTACCCAGTGCCAAGAGAAACGGAGAAGAGTGTACTGAAAGATGTAACAGATACAATCTGCATGCCACCAATTGTGCAGACAAATAAAGGGAGGAGAAAGAAGAAAAGATACCCATCTGAAGGTGAGTTCCCAAACAGAAGCAAGAAGAGAAAAGGAACAAGAAAGCCAGGAAGATGCAGCCTTTGTGGTAATATGGGACACAACAAGACTTCTTGCCAAAAAAACTTTGCTGACAAGATCGGGACAGAGTTATCAGTGTGGACAACATTTTAGGATTTTAATTTTCAATTTTTTTCTTTAATTGAAAAAGGGATAATAGTTTTATATCCTGTCAACATTGATATTCATACTGTAAAATAAGTTTGCAAATTTGCTGACACCTTGCCATTGTGTTTTGTAGATTTTGAGATACATGTCAAAAATACTTATTCTGAGACTGTTGAGATGTTGACAAGATTGTGTTTGCAGATTTGATGATAGCTTGCCATATTGTGTTTGCAGATTTGATGACAGCTTGCCATATTGTGTTTATAGATATTCTGCTACTGTGATAAATAAATTTTGACAACATTGAGATATTCTGATAAATAGTGTTGACAACATTGTGTTTCCAGATTTGATGACAGCTTGTCATATTGTAAAGATACGAAATGTGTTGACATGCACACAAAAAATGGTAACAGGTGAAAAATATTAAAAGATTCGATTGTGACAATGAAAAGTTTATTACAGAGGTGAAAAATGTTGACATAATGTGACGACAAAAAAAGTTGACAGGTTATATATCAAAGATTTAGAATGTTGACAGGTTATTTAACAGTAAGGTGTGTTAACGAAGCGCGCTACGCGCGCCTCGTAAGAATAATAAACTTACACGCGCTACACGCTGAGTGCTTTGTTGCACTTGAGTAAAACTGTTGACATATAAAAAAATAAAATAACCATAAGCAATAACTGACTTAAGCACAAACTGTTGTGGTAAACAGAACCTGTCTTACTAAAAAGTGGAATATAAATTGTCTTACAAAGCTGAAAATCGAAAAGGTACAAAGGTTGACAACAAAAGCCATTAAAGTCTGAACTAAAAACACTGTCAAACAGACATAGCAACAATCCAAACCACACACATTACATCAGAACATTAACATTGAAATTCAAGCTTTAGGTCTGTCCTTCTCAAGTGACAATGCCTTGAACTCCCATTTCTCGTTAAACAGGTCAATAATCATCTTCTCCCGATGAGCCCTCATGTGTTCGTCATCCAGATCATCCCAGCTAGTGTCGATGGCCAAATGCTCAATGAACTTAATGCAGTATAAACCACAATTGCCACTGAAAATCACCCCAGAACAAAAAGAGAGAAATCAGGAAAACAGAGGAAAAATAAAGAAAGAAAAATCTAATGTTGACAAGATACTTACATCATCCCATCCTGAGGAACATCTTTGCGCCTTGACCATGAGAAATCCTTGTCCAAAGAATTAATATGGCCAAACAAGTTGGACTTCTTCATAACAACAGGAAGCATACGGCATAAACGACTAATTTTACTCCAACAATAAGCATCGTTGCTGATTTGAATGCTGGAATCATACACAGTGACATTCCAGTTTGCTAAGTCAATTTCCAGGGCAACCCAATGCTCATTTTGAAAGTTGAAAGGAGTATACACCCTAGTCACAGATTCGGACCAGCATCTGCCCTCATGTTTTGGATACATTCCTATAAAGTACTTCTGGAAAAACAGAAGCTCTGTTTCATCATCTTTCGCAATAAGAGCTTCCTTATCCGCATTGAAATGACAGTACCAGATCCAATCCATGATTGCAACATCCTTGAATTTCTCACTGTTTTCATTAATATGCTTCCGGAAGAAAAATAAAGCCTCAGAGATATGCTACAAAACAAGAGAAAAAAGAGTAAGGTTAAAAGAGAAATAAAAAATAAAATAAAATAAAATTGAACAATGACAACACAATATAAATAAAAAAATTCAAACTGACAGTAGAAGAAAATAATAAAAGCCTCACTGACAACACAAATATGAAGCATGCGTTGACAAGACAGCAAAATATCAAAAACTTTTAAAAATGTTGACAGGACATGTAAAAAGTAATTAACTTACACAATCATTTAACCACTTGGCTTGTCCAATAGATTTTGTGCTTTTCAAAAATAAATTGTTAAAAAAGTCCTTGGTGAAATTAAAATCATGTTTCTTGCGCTTAATAACCTCTTTCTTACCACTGCAACAAAAACACAAAATTAGTAAACACATATATTTAGAAATAAAAGAAAATAATTTAAATTATAAATATAAAACATACGTCCAATAAAACCATTTGAAGAACTTTCTGCGATCATCATCTCCATAGAATGAGTAAGGTGGACAACTAGGCATTGAAATCTTCTTCTTCTTCTCCTCAGTGAAAGGGCTTTGAACAAGAGCACTTGGGGTTGCGAGCCTGGAAGACTTCCTCACTTGTGTTCCAACATCAAGAGCTTTCTTAGGATACTTATTCACTTGCTCCTCTGAGTCAATGAGGTTCTGTGAAGCAAGAAGAGTATCCAAGCTATCTTGAGTGAGACTGATTCCAGAAGATATGAGAACACAGTCCTTCTCTAAAAAATCTGGGTTGCTGCAAAGATATTGATCAATACACCCGCTGTCATCGAGAAATTGACTGGAACCACCAACATCAGCATTGTCAACACCTTGTGGATCTTGGAAGCTGTCAACTTCTGGCACAAGTGTAATGTTGTCAGCATCTTGAACAACTTTCAGGCTGTCATCATCTTTACCCACTGTCAAGTTGTCAACATCTGGACCCAAGACTTCGCTGTCAACACCTGGAGCAAATGCTTTGCTGTCAACATGTTGACCCAATGCTCTGCTGTCAACATCCTTGCCTTTTGGAGGAGTGTCAACAATGTCTTCTTGGATGTTGTCAACTTTGATGTTGTCAACTTGAATGCTGTCAACATCCTTGGCATTTGGAGGAGTGTCAGCAATGTCTTCTTTGCCCTCTACACCACTTCCACCAGCATCAGCCATTAATGGAATTTCATCACCTCCAGCTTCACCCAGGTCCCCTTCCCTTTCTGGAGTTTTTTCTTCCTTCTCAGAACATTTAGTTCCATCAATTTCTGAAGAAGTCACAAAGCTGTCAACATTTTCATGTGTGCTGACATCTACAAAATCTTCAGATTCATATTGTGTGCTCTTATCTTGGAACGAGGCCTTGACGTTGCTCTGCATCAAACTAGATAGATCGTGCAGCTTCTTTGCGACATCAACTAACGACAGGCCATGTTCTTTGGTGGAAGATTGAACTTCAGACATGACATCGCACAAAAATTCAATTTTTCGGCTCAACACATCAAACTGTCCACCCCAAGCTGCAGCAACATTTCCTACTATGTCAACTGAGGGACTAAAAGACGCTGTCCTCTCACTGTCATCAGAATCAAATGCAGGGCCAACTGCATTTGTTTCCATGGGAACATGAATGGAAGAAGATTGTTGCTTAACAGAAGATTGTTTACCACTCTCAGATGAGGAAGGGAACTGAACAATAGGTGCAGCATCTTGGGCGGCTAGCTCTGGGATGTCAGACCATAGCTTTCTGATAATGTTTTCAACATGAACTTGGACAGATTCGTACACAACAACGTCCCGCACAGAGTCGTGCTTTGCCTTCTTAAGTTCTGGCTCAGAACCACTAAGTTTAAATATCACTTTGGGGCAAAGAGAAGGAGGAGACTTCCTCTTCTTATTTACAACGTCGAGATTAGGAGAATGTTGATCATCTTCAACCTTACCAGCTGATCTTGTTGCTCTACTGGGAGATTTTTTTGAAGCGACAGCAGAAACACCAGCAGAATCTTTTACATCTCCAACCTTCTCTGGAGACTTTGATGGTCTTTTACGAGAATTATATGCAGGGGCAGACGAAGCACCAACAGAAACCTTGTGCTTGCCGGGCTGATTGCTCTCTGATTTGCTTAGTCTTGGTGGTGTCCTTGGAGTTTGTTCAAAAACTAAGACTTTCCGATCTTGTAAGGTGAGCCTACGTTTATAAGTTCTGACAACTAGAGGGGAATCTGAAAACAAAGTATAGAGAACTGTCAAAAATAGAAAAAACAAATGTCAACAAAACAAAACATGGCGAAATAGGAAAAAAGAAGAAGTTGTCAACAATGTATAAAAATGCAAAACATATCATACCTGGAGTGCTGACAGGTTGATTTCTCTTAGAAATAGCTTTTGCAACCTTTGACACATTAGAAATTAGATTGCTGACAGCTTGCTTGTCTTTACAATCACCTTTGCCCATCTTTGCAGCATTTTGAACTGAAGTGCTGACAACTTCCTTCTCTTGGTTAACAGGTTCCTTATCCTTGTTGACATCTTCCTTTTCTTTGTTGAAAACCTTAGCAACTTTCTGAACTGGTTCCTTTTCTTTGGTGACAACCTTCGCCACTTTCTGAACAAGTTCCTTTACTTTGCTGACAACAACTGAAACTTTCTGAACTGGCTTCCTGGCATTCCTTTTGGGAGCAGGTTTCACTGGCTTCGTGGCAACCTTCTTGGCAGTCTTAGCCGGTCGCTCGGATATAACAGTGTTAGAAACAACTTGCTCTGAATTCTGACGAGCAGTGACAAGAACTTGTTCAGCGAATGCATCAAACAAAGGATCTTCAACCTCGTCGAGAAAATTAAGGTGACAAAATGTAGAGTGTTCCTCATATGGAGACGGTCTGCACAACTAAAATAATGAAAAAACAACAAAAGAGTTATAACAATGTGTTGTCAACAAAAAGAGTTAAATACAAAAATAAAACAGACAAGAAAAATATAAATGTATAATAAGATAAAGAATAATACCAAAGGATGAGCATCGAAATGATCTGACACAGAATGATACCAAGCGAGCTTGTTATTATCCAATGAGAACCAGTGTTCGCCATATGGAATGGTCTTAAGACAGGCAGTAGCAGCTCCAACAAACTCGCGAAACTGATGAAAATGTTCAAGCACCCAAACCTACAAAAAAAAATTAAGGATTAAAAAGGAGAATATGAAAATGTATTTGAGCAACTAACTGAAAAAGAGAAATGAAAAACTAAATACCTGAAAAGCAAGAGGATAGCCATGGAGAGTATTCCAAACTCTATCATTAGAAGAACCACCTCCTGTGCGTTTTGCATGGGCTGAAGCATCTTGAAAAGCCCGGAGAGTCTCTAAGTATACTTCCCTACCCCAGGGATAGTTCAAAAAAGCTTGATAATTGCTAGCGAGCTTTAGAAATTTTAATCTAACAGCAGAGCCTTTCCTCTGAGGCATCAGCACACCTTCAACAATAATAAGGTGTGCTAGAACTATCTTCCGCTCCCCTGACGAGATAGCAAACTCTGCAATTATGTCATCAAGAGTGATCTTGTTTTTGGCTCCCAGAGTACACTCAAAGACTTGATCTGGGATGACATGACCTTCGAAATCAGTGCACTTCAAACCCGTGATCGCAGCAAAGTCTTGAAGTGAAAAGGACAGCACATTGCCTTGCATGTTAAACCACATCTCGTACTTTTTCCGTGTCTTAACTGCACGCATTCAAGCATAGTGAACTATGACGTGCGAGTAGTTGAGCTGCGATGTCATGCTTAAAATAGCTTTGAATACACCAGTAGAAAACAACAAATTACTGACTTCATTTAACTGACCCTCGATCTGATCAATCACAGCAAATCTGTGGTATGTTGTAACCTTAGGAGCTACAAATAAATCTTGGGAAGCCAAAAACTGAAGCTTAGAAACATCCATGACACCTGTCAACAAAAACCAAATACAGAGTGTCAAAAAATTATCACAAAAAGATATAAAAGCAGAGCAAGGTGTCAACCATAAAAAAAAATTTGGAAATCTAAACAAGTTGTCAACATGAATAAGATGTCAACAAAAAATAAGATGTCAACATGAATAAGATGTCAACATGAATAAGATGTCAACAAAGAATAAGATGTCAACATGAATAAGATGTCAAACACAAAAAGCTGTCAGCATCCATATTCAAAAATGTAATATATGAAAAAGTTGTAAACATGAACAAGATGACAACAAGAATAAGATGTCAACATCAATAAGATGTCAAAGACCAAAACCTGTCAGCATTCATATTCAAAAGATGTAAATATGAACAAGTTGTCAACAATAAGCTCTAGAGACACATAAAGTTGTAAGCACGCCATATTGAAGATGTCAACATTAACAAGCTGACAACAAATATGATCTCAAGACAAAATCAGCTGTCAGCATGACATATTACACAACATAAACATGGAAAATGCCAAACAAATAGAATCTCCAGCCACAAAAACCTGTTAGCATCCCATATTCAAAAACATAGACATGAACAAGCACTCAACAATTACATATACAGACACAACAAGTTGTCAACCATGAAAAATTCAACAACAGAAGCTAAATATACAGTGAAGAATCAACAAATAAAGTGAAAAATTCAAAATAAAACACAACATGACATGTTCAACACACATTTGAACAGTCCAAATGCTCTGAATCTGTCAGAAAACTTAAAAACCTAAAAATCAAACAGATAAAGACGCATGCAACTAAAAACAACCTTCAAAATCTAGGTTTCGAACAAACACGAACTCGATTTCGACTTGAAACAGAGGAACAAAGACGCAATCACAGAAATCTTCCAAAATAAACAACCGAAACAACAAATAGGAAAACAAGAGGGCTAAATACCTGATTTTATATGAGAAAGAGCCCCAAAATCTGGAAAATGAAAATGTACTGATCACAACTTGAGCAGGCGAAATCTGAGCGAAGACGAAAACGAAGACGGAATCGACTGTGGAATCGAGCGAGGCAGCAGAAGAGGAAGGAGGAGGAAGTTGAACGGTTTCAGTTTTTGATTTTGGGAGTGAAATGAGGGAGAGAGGAAGGAGAGAGGAAGGAGAGAATGAAAGTGCGCGTGATTTGAAAAATGATCGGGAAAGTGGAGCGCGTGAAATTGGGGTGGTGGGGGTAGGGGTAGAAATTAAAGACTTAGTTTAGTGGTGCATTTGTTGAGAATATAGTGCTCAATAGGGCATTGGGCACAAATCTTTCTGCAAAAACCTCTATAATTTTACTTAGGTTCTTGGTAGCTTAAAAAGAAGTGGATTATTATATTTTAAAGTTGACTGAAGTTCTTTTTGAACTACTATAACAAGCACAACTGCTCAAAATTATTATATTAGATGAGTGTCATTGAGTTGTTGGTGCATCAGCTGAAGTGATCTTCAGTAATATTATTATTAGATGAGTGTCATTGAATTTTCAAGTTTGAATGTTCTTTCAACTTAAGTTGTTTTTACTTGATCATTTGGTCAAAATTCTTTAAAGAAAACTTTGTTGTAGTGATATGACTTGATTTGTGCCTTGTAGGTTCAACAAAATACTAGAATCTGAATTTGGTGATGATATGTGTAATGCAGTGTAGAATTGAATCGGCTGTATACTAGTGTTGGGCTGTATGAGATGATGTTGATAATATGCAACATTAAGAAAATGAAATTTGATTTGGTTTTCTTGTAGAATGCTGAATTTTGTGGTGGCTGTGGATGAAATCAGTGAAAGGCATGATAATTGACATATTAGCTTGGGATTCTATCATGCTCTTTTGTTTGATGAAATTTGAACTTGGATCTTCTTCTTTTTTTTCTATTTAAAGGGTTCTACAATTTTTAGTTCATGGTGGTGGTGGTTATTGTACTAGATAGTTTTGATAGATGCCAAATAATGTGAACTAGAGAGAAATATCAACTTAGCATCTGACAAGTTTGAAAGATACATTTGAGAAAATGGTAATATGAATTTATGAACCTTTGAACTTAGACGTTAATGAATTTCTTTTCTTACATTAAAAAAATATGCGTCGTCATCAGGTTCACAATTTGTTTTTTAGGTTCATGACTTTTCTCGTTTAAGTTCACGCATTTTATCTTGTGGGTTTATGATATTTCTGTTTTCTGTTTTTGGTTCATGGTTTTTCTTTTTTAGCTAGGTCAATGCTTTTCTCTTTCAGGTTTATGATTTTTTCTTGTATGTTCATGAATTATCTCTTTGAGGTTCACTATTTTTCTCTCGAAGGAATGGATGGATAATAAATGTTATTGACGAAGGCATGACAATTATCACACTACGGTACTGGTCTGTACAGCGACACTTAACCTTTTAGAAAGATCATCAAGACTATGCTAAGACCACAAACTTAACACTGCTAGTTGATTAAATGCACGATGAAGTTCAGAAGATTTATACTATCGGTTCATAAACCGTATACTAGGGGTTTATAATGAATTGTGAGCCTTCAGTTAAAGTTTCTGAACCTCTATTTAGAATTCACTTTACTGTTTATGAATTGTCAATGATCTTTTTACCTAACTTTTTAATACAGCTCTCTAATTTTGTAATATAGATTGACTATTTTTTTTTATATAGAAGTTGAATAAACATATTCTAAAAGTTCGCAAACTCTATACGCTTCATTCCTAATGTAAGAGGTAGATAAAAATTCAGGTTCAAAAACATTATACTAGCGATACAAGAAAAATATATCATAGGTTTATAGATACATGTCAATAAGAAAAATATCTATCAATCTATAAGTTCACAGGTTCACATGCATACAACTCATATGATTTCTTTACCGTAAATTCACAGGTTCATAAGCTCATAGATTCATAAGTTTACACAAATACAAGTCAAATTATTTTTTCATATGTTCACAAGTTCACTGGTTCATAGGTTTACATGTTCATAGGTTCACAAGTTCATAGATTCACTTGTTCATAGGTTTACATGCTCATAGGTTCACAAACTCATAAGTTCATAGGTTTACACGCATACAAGTCAAATGATTTTTTTATAGGTTCTTTAGGTTCACATGTTTACACTCATACAACTCAAATAATTTTTTTACTATAAGTTCGTTGTTCACATGTTGTCAGGTTCACAGGTTTACACGCATCCAAATCAAATGATTTTCTTATAGGTTCACAAGTTCATAGGTTCACATGTTCATAGGTTCACATGTTTACACGCATACAAGTCAAATGAACTTTTTTTACAGGTTCACAAGTTAATAGGTCACAGGCTCAATAATTTATTGTTACAGGTTCAACAATGTACTCTTATAGCTTCAATAATTTATTGTTACAAGTTCAAGACTACAAACCAAAAAATGAACCTATACATGATCGAGGTTCATAAACACAATAAACAAAAAAATGAACCGAGATACCCATGTTCATAAAAAAAATGCATTATAACTTCATACAAAAATGTCATGAACTTGTTTGTAGATACAAATGAACCAGTCCGTTTTAACCAATGAATTGTAGCATTATACACGAACATGGTTATTATACATGAGAAAATTTATAAATCTATATATGAGGTTCACAAACTTTATACTGAAGGTACAAGAAATATATACTACAGGTTCATAGGTTCATGTCGATAAGGAAAAAAACTCCATTAACGTACGTGTAAGTTTACAGTTTCACAGGTTTACACGCATACAAGACAAATGATTTTCTTACTAGAAGTACACGGGCTCACTGCTTCACATGTTTACACGCATACAAGTCAAATTATTTTAACTATAAGTTTCCAGGTTCATAGTTTCACAAGTTTAGACGCATACAAGCCAAATGATTATGCACTGCCAATTATAAGTTTGAGAAGTTATTTTCTAAATCTTGTCAAACTTTTAATCTAAAATTTTATAAATCTTGAAATGTAGGATCATTATCTCTAGGTTCATGAAATTTATAGCTTAGGCATCTTAGTTTTAAAATTAATTTTTTTCCTTATATAGGTTCATGGGATTTTCTTTCTTGCGGGTTCACGAGTTTTGTTTTGTGCATTCATCAGATTTTCCTGATTCATTAATTTTATTTTGCGGGTTCATCAGTTTTGTTTTATGAAGTCATGTGTTTATGAAATTTTTCTTTTAAGTATAATTTCATAAACTGTCAAATATAATTTAATGGGCTAACAAGTGAAATCATATCAACCATACACACGAGATTCATAAAAAAAAATCATAAATATATAAGAGATATTATGAACTTAAATTAATTGGTGTATTATGAACCCGTAGTTGGAGGATTATGAACCTAAAAAATTAAAAATTATATAAGTGCAAAAGATGTAATCCAAAGGAACAAAAACCGATACACATTCGTTGATCTTTACTTACAAGTTCAATGAAACGGGTAGCAACCAACAAGCATGTGGTCGGGTGGTAATGGACCTCAACCACCCAACATGAGGTTTCGAGTTCGAGACTTGGTGGAGGTTAAAAATTGTTTGTTGGGAGAGTCACCCACGCAGCTCGAACTCTAGATGTAAGAGTAGTAGGGGAGTCCCCTAACCGCTGAACTAGAGTGAGAAACCAAAAAAAAATGACACGGGGGTCGCATGTAAACCACCCCTTAAAAATACCGAAAATATTTTTTTTATGAATCTATAAGTTCAAATACCGAAGATGATACTTTAATTATAATTTTTACAAGTTCTAGATCTGGTTTTGGGTTGAAGAAGATGATACTTTAAGTCTGAAATTTGGCTTAATTATAATTTTTACCCAACTTTTTAAGTTGTGGAGAAAAGAAAAAAGGTAGGGTTAAATCTGTAAATATTTTTATTTAAAAAATTAAATAAAACAATTAATAATAATACTTTAATCAAACTAACGAAATTTTAACGGAAGGGTGGTTTTCAGCAAACGGAGTACGTTTAAGGGTGATTTTTTATAAAATAATTTTTAAGGGGTGATTTTGAGCAAATTGACCCTTTTTAAAGGTGATTTTCGGTATTTGAGCCTAATTAGAATAAAAAATATGGACGAAAAAGCCACTCTTTTATCAGAGCGAGGTTTCGATCCTCGGACCTGTGGGTTATGGGCCCACCACGCTTCCGCTGCGCCACTCTGATTTGTTGATGAATCTACAGTATATAATATTAACGTTTCAAAAAGTAATGAATCTTGCCTTTATCACCAGCACATATTCTTTTTCAGGCTTTTGCTAATCAAATCAAATTTCAACATATAAAAGAGAATACGTAATACGTTCATGTTTCAGCCAACTGAGCATCATCATTACCTGCCTAAACTGCACTAATACTTCATAATGTATATAATTAAGATAAAAACATTGCACTTTACATTAATATATGTATGTATCTTGCTCGTCATTCACGCAGTAAGATATTGATATTGTGCTTATGTTCCCATGCCAAAGTGACAGCTTGTTTGTTGCACTATCTTATAATCTATGTTGCACATAAAACTTCTCTTGGGTTCTGGAACGAGGTGTCGAAAACATGAAAACGCTTGGAAAACGCTTGGAAATCTGAGCTCTAATTCTTCATTTGTTTTCTCATTCTTAACCCTCACATTTGGGTTATATATGTATCTCGTAATAATATTAATGTATTCGTCCTTACAATAGCTTTAAAATGATTATAATATAAAAATATATAGTTGTTTTCCGCCGTTTCTTATAATTATTTATTTTAGGTCGGTGTCCTACAGTTTTCTGTTTTCAAATATCTCTTCCGTTTTCATGCAACATATTGTAGCTTATAATCGATGTTAAATTGTTAACCTTAATTATTATTATTTCCTCAAAAGATGTTTTACATAATGTCATCATTCATCCGCAGTTGTATGGTCTTAATCTTCCTTTTTAACCTTATCTTCTTTTTTTTCCCTACTCTCAACTTTTCACATCTTTTTCTCCATTATTTTCTAGCTCACTTTATTATCTTACCAACTAATTTTAATGTTTCCATCAAATATATTAGTCTATTCCCCACGCCATGCGCGAGTTTATTTAGTTAATGAATCAGTTTATAAATAATCTCGTATATAATTTTATCCAAAGTTGATAATTTTGAAATAATATTTCTACATAACTAAGTTTAAAATTTTATATTTAGACAATAAATAACAAATATAAATAAGTTTTATGCCTCTTATTTAATCAAATTATCATTGATTTTAACTCTTTTCTCATTAATATAAAACTATATAATTTAAAATAATATATAAGTGTAAAAATTGGGTTTCAAAAAAATTAGTGTGCAAGTGTAAGTAATGAATATGTTTCAAATGTATGCACATTTTAAATTTTGTAATGATTATTCAATTTTTTTTGGTTTTGCAAAGTAGTGAATAGTGTATAATTGAATGCATATTTAAAAGTTAAATTACATAGTGATTTATATTAAATTATTAATAAGTAGAAAGCTAAATAATAGCAACCAACTACACACAACTTTTTAATATTTAATTTATTAAAAATATCAAATGCTTAAGAAAAATTCAAAAAATCTACAAAATGACACATAGGATTAAAAAATCTAGAATGAAGGATAAGACTCTAAATAACTTTGTTTTAATATGTATATAGATTACGCTTTCTGTATAGTATAACAATAGGTTTTCATTTTGTTATTTTAATCACTTTTTTGTGTTATTTTTCCTACTTATCAAATGTAGTTGTCTAATTAGCTCAAAATCCAAATGTATATTCTAACCCCTTAAAAACTTCTTAGACAATATTTATATAAATATCGCTATAGTTGTACGTCTATCAAACTTCTAACCTAGCTCGTATTTAATTAGTATTGTTCACCACCATGCCACCTTCTGGTGTCGGTCTCTACCTGGTGCAACATGTTCACATCGAATCTGGCTCTGATATCATTTATTGTAGGAGATATTAGAGTGGATCATAATATCAACCTCAACACATACAAGTTTATGTGATTCTATCCCATAATTAATTGACAGTAAAAGTGATAATTCTTCGTGTCTATGAAAATAAGTGCAAACAATATTAAAAAAATGAGGGTATGAAAGTTTTTGTTATATTATAATGGGATAACACATGAAAATAATGAAGAGATTCTCTGCAGAAACTTAATATAATACAGATGATCGATCCGAAGGGGAACCATTCCACATGTTTTGGATTGGAGTATTCTGCTATAATAATTACTACCAAATTTAGGGTAAGTAACCCTTTTTGCACTTTAAAATGTATTTTCTAACCCTAAAAATTTCTAGTGTGGTAACTAATCTTTTTTGTTGATGATAGTTTTCTTGATGACAGTTTGTGTTGATGACAGTTTTCTTGATGACAGTTTGTGTTGATGACAGTTTTTTGTTGATGACAATTTGTGTTGATGACAATAATTTTTTTTGATGACAGTACTTTTGTTGATGACAGTAATTTTTTTAATGACGGTAATTTTTTTGATGACATTAATTTTTCTTGATGACAGTATTTTTCGTTGATGACAGAAATTTTCGTTGATGACAGCAATTTGCGTTTTGATATTTTTATATCATATTTGATTATAACTTTTGTCATCATTTTTATTAATATTGTCATCGTAAGATGAATAAAAAAACACGACATGAACTGTCATCCGATGACATAAATGACATAAAATATCAACAACCATTCCAAACCTAATTCTACAAAAGCACCACTATTATAAAATGTCTTCAAATTAAAATGTCATCTAAACTTTACAAAAGTGTCATTATAGCCATTTAAGTGTTATTGTCATCTCACCTAAAAAATGTAAATCAAAATATTTTTTACAATTGATGACAGATTATTATTCAATACCAATTAAAACCTTTCTACTTTCCTCTCTTCTTCCTCTTCCTCTTATTGAACGTAGCACAACACCTCTTCTTCTTCCTGTTCTTGAATGTAGCACATCTGAGGACAGTGTAAAATACAGAGTGCATAATTACTGAAGTGTCATCATCAGAATTAATTTAAATTACTGAAGTGTAAAATACACATTGCAAAAAGAAAATGATTGAGAGAGGTGTATTACGTGGAGATGAGGGGTCCTTCATGTTGACATGCCTTGTCTCTGTTTGTTCTTGGGATTCGCAGTGCAAAGTATGTAAACGCGTCCTCTACGATTCACAGTCTTGCAAAACTCATGCATCTTTTTCACCGACGAAGGAACCTTCATACTGATTTCATAAGTCATGCATAAGAGAGTGTGAACTAGAATCACAGGCTTATTTCCTTTTGGTAGAGCTAAAGATCAAGGAGAAAACACAGCAATGCACAAACAGATGCAAGGAAAAGAAACTAACAACAATTCATAAAACTGTTGAGAATCATAATAAATATCAGTAAGGTAGATGTGAACTAGAATCACCAGCCTTAATAGCAGAATTTCACAATAGCTACTCCTATACACATAATCATGCAGTGAATTACATTTGACAAATCAACAATCAAATCCATAAACAGCGACCACAATGAACAAACAAAACCCTAGAAATCTTTAGGAATTGTAACCACTCCTGATTTCTCGATAATTATCAAATGAAATGTTTAATTATAGATCTCTAACCTTAAGATAGAGATCGACAATCCTGTACAAGAGATCGTGACCACGAATAAACCTCCGTTGCATCGAATCAGCGATTATCTGAAACTCCACCGGCTGCACCGCCTTAAGGCACTCAGCATCCAGCATCAGAATCCTCCAACGAACACAGTGATTCGAGACATCTACTCGGGAGAAACGCCAGATCTTCAGCCTCCGGAAGCAGAGGCAAAGACGAAGGTTACAAAATCCTTCTCCGCAACATCCACCGCCATATCCGCCGCCTTAAGATAGAAAATGGTGGAGTTTCATGTATGGCGGTCACTCACTTCAGAAGCTATCTCGAAGACCGGAAGCAAATTCGAAAAACAGACCTTAACCGGATGGTTTCTTAAGCAGGAGATGTCAAGCACAATCGACACCGAGCAAACTGATGGAATGGCATGTCGAGGATTTTGATTTCGAGGGAGTAGGTTTGAGGAAGGTTGAGGGAAGAGCAAACGGAGAAGAAGGAGATGTGATGGAGATCTGGAGAGGGAGTGAAGGAAAAGCATTAGATGAGATATGGAAAAAGTGGCGGAGGCGGAAAGAATGTACTCATCAAAGGGCCAAAGGGCCCCTTAATGCGTAATTACTACTCCCTTCGTCCCATAATATAATTCATCTTTCACTTTTCACATTTGCCGAGACACGTTTTGTATCGTTAATATCTCTAACTATATGTTAATAAAAAATTCTAAAATTTTGATATGTTAAAGTACTCATCAAGACGAATCAAACAAGACCCCATATAACTATGTTTGTTCTTACATATTAAAAGTTATACGACAAAATGTATTAAAAGGTGAATAGTGTCAAAAATAAACAGGAATTATATACCGGGACGGAGGGAGTACAAATTTGTCATATATATGCATGTATCATAAGGGATAAACCAAATATAAAAATACTGACTTAAAACTATATTGCTGAGTGCTGACACCTCAATTAATTCATAAAGAAATAATAGTTTTAAAGTGGTTTAATCAGAAAAAATTGTTGGGAAGTAATATTAAATGAACTTGAATTTATGAAGAAATGGAGAATTTAGTGTAACCCATATAGTATGATATTAGAATCATCATATGATGTCCCACTCTCACATGCTTCTACTTAAGTATATGGGGACACCTGAATTTGATGTGTGTCATTGATTTGTTTCATAATCAATGCTCAAATTTCGTAATCAAACATGAGTTGTTAAAAATAGGGGCTTCCACATATTAAAATTGTTATTTAGTACAGATTCAAGTCCGTCACGGATCAAAACAGTGGGCCGTTACGGATCAAGCCGTTGATTAGGTCCATCACGGAGCTGTACAGGAGGTCCGTCCAAACCTACCTTCCGTGACGGACCAATTTTTCTTTAATATTTTCCCATAATTTTATAGAAAATTTTAATATAAGTCCGTGCATATAAAATTCGTTCAAAACAGACATCGTTTGCCTTCTAAAAGCCCTAAAACAAAACAGTTGTATGCATTACGTCGCAAAAACAAATCTTATATAATTTATTATTTTTAATTATTTATTATAGTTAAAAATCATACAATTAAAATTATATACAACTCTGTGATGGACTAATCAATGGTATGCTCTGTGACAGAGCTACATTCGATCCGTAACGGATTGTATATAGAACATATAAAACTATATTATTAGCTCATAAGATAAGAAAACATACATTAGCTCATAAGATAAGAAAATATACATAATGTATGTTATGCTCTAAGGAAGCTAAATTTGACACTTGATTTGTGGTTTTATTTGTATACACTCTTCAACCACTGATTTCCTTCATGGCCAAATCTTAACTATATAATAAACAAATATAATTGCTATTAATTGGCATTTAGCAACTCTTGTCCACCATTTTTAAACTTTTAATGTGTGTATATATGCGCGCACCATGCAAGTATGCAACTGTCGAATTATGACAAAAAGTGTTAGTAAGATTACAGTTCAGTAGTATCAAAGTTGCAAACGTAGGACAAAAAGTGTTAGTAAGATTACAGTTCAGTAGTTAGTTACTTTTTTTTTTATTATTAATTTGTTATAGAACTAAATCCTATATTACTTTGATCTTTATAGAAAAAGATTCACGTAAGAATGGTTTTTATCCTATAAATATACGAATACATGCACAACCTTCTATATTCACATACAAAATCATTTATATTCACTGACAAATACGCAGATGTGTGCATGTCTCTGACAATATATATGAAAAAATACATGTGCATGTTTGCGTGTGCATGTGATGTGAAGGAATGTGCATGCATTTGTATATCGTAGGATAAAGTCATTCTTACCGGATCCAACTCCTTTTATTTATACGTGTAAACTTGTATATATGTATGATTTATAGTCTTTTATTATTTTTATACGAGAAAAAGTTACAATCGTTCCTCTATAATTATCGTTTTAGAGTGTTTTTATTGTTCCTGCTTAATTTTGTTTTAGGTATTTTTGCAAAATTTTGTCAGATTTACCCCTATACTTATTACTAGATTGAAATTTTAAATAATTATCATTTTAGATATAGATATTTGAATCCGGATCAGGTGAGAATTTTTATTGTACGAATATGTCAGCGACATGCACTTTCTTCAGTAATGACATGCACACGCGAGGTGTGTGCATGTACTTTTCACATATTATCAATGACATGCAAATCTGTCAATAGTGCATGTCGCTGGCTTAAATGTGTATGTCATACTGAAGAAAGTGCATGTCAATGACTTAGATGTGCATTCATTTGCATATTCGCACAATAATAATTATTCTCGCCTAAATCTTTTCCTAGATATTTTAGAAAATTATGTAAGGATATAATGGAAAAAATATCAATCCTTAATTTGTCTTAAAAATTTTAAAATGACAATTATATAGACCACAACTTTTTTAGAATTTCAGAATACTTATTGGAGTGTATTGTTTTACAAGGAAGGCTCTAAAATGGAAATGAAAAAACGAGCTTGAGTGCACTCGAAACACAGGTTTATTATACTAATCATGATCAATCATTAATCTACTAACATGATTAGTCTTCTTCACTTCCCATTCCATTTTATGCAAAAATCGTCGCAATTTATAAGTAGTTTCTTGCAGGCTCATTCTTGCAAAGAAAAGAATGGACAACTTACTAACTCATTCCATTGTCATCATTTTCAAAAATGTTCGGGTTAGAATAAGATTTAGTGCAAAAAAAGAGAGAAAGTGATCGCGTTAACAGATAACAGGTCTGTTTCATTTTATAATGAAAAGAACAGTTCATATAAATTATAAAATTGTCATCGCGTCACTCACTTAAAAGTTCAAAATTATCAACGTCCAGATTATGAATATTACTATCTAGAATATTAGATTGTTATTTGTTAACGTAAAAATTTCGTTTTTTCTACGTTAAGTTATGTTCGTATCCAAACATTTCTCATTCATCTAAACACAAAACATGTAGACACAATCTTTCACCAACTCAAAGATTATTACCCTACAAGAAATAGTAAAACTACAAAAGGAATAAATTCATTTCAAAATTCAAATAAAAAAATGGAAAGGAAGTAAATGAGCAGGAAATTTTTTTGAGGGCATTAAATGCATACACAACCACCAATCTAATTTGCCGAATTTAGAGGGAATGATGCTCATCTTTCTCTCTTATGGACACCATGTCATGCCAAAATGCTTACACTATTACGCCTTATTTTAAGGACTCTGTCCCACTAGATTGTTGTATCCCGAGAGATGTCAACTCGGAAATTAGGATCAGATATTATTTGAAATTATAATAAGTCGGAAAAAGTCGGGTTCGGATCGGACACTTATTTATCCGCCAAAATCGAGTTTTCAGGCTAAATTTTGAACAGTCAATCGGTTTTCGGATCCGAACGTGTTTTGGGTCGGGTCAAATTCGAATTCAGGCGACATGTTTCGGTCCGAACGGTTTCGAATCGGGTTGCTTATGGAAAAGAGAAGACTAAATTTTTAAAATCATAGTTTAAACTAATTAATATATAAATGAATTACTAATGATCTATAATTAAGTAGGAATTGATCACAATTTTGGGTTTCGAATAATATCTAGTTTCAGACAAGTTCCGGTCGAACAATCTTGGGTTTCAGACAATGTTCAAACTGGACTATTTCGGGTTAGAGGAGGTTCTGAATAGACAATATCGATTTCAGACATTTTTCGGGTCGGACAACTTTCAGGTTTCAGAATTAGTCGCCAGGTCATCTCGGACATAAACTTTTTTATTCTTTTTGATTTTGGTCGGACTTTTTTCGACAGAACCAGTCAGACTTTTCGGATCGGGTGAAATTTTGACAGCGTTAACTCTATTTCATATCGTAACCGACTAATTAACAATACAAATAGCAACCAATCTTTAAAAAACAACCGAAAACGAATTCACATCATCAACCCTGGAAAACGGATGATCGAATTCACATCATATTCTCATACTTAACTAAACAGTTTAAACTAGTCTAAATACCCTATAAATCATATAGTTGACCATATGCCTCATTTTATGTGTCTAAGTTTGGCTATTTTCAAAATCTGCACTTAGACTTTTCCAACTAGTAGATGAAACTAGTCTTGCTATTAACAAAAGAAGGTAGGTCCATTTAGGCACCGAGATCTTTTCAGTCTCTAATCTCTCTATATACATCCAACATGTATGTATAAACATTAATCCATAATCATAAAATATAATTTCATTACGTACGTAATAATTACAAGAAGCTCAAACAGTCGGGTCTTTTCCGACTTCACGTTCCATTTACATACATACTAATGATGGCTCGGCTTCGCCTCCCCCATCGATAAACTCAATTATTATCCCCTAAACCGCTAATTAATTACTCCCTAATTGATGGCCGTAATTCCGAAACTACCCCCACCAAATCACCACTCAAGGCTCACCTCCACAGGTCCCACGTCGAGCTGACGTGGTTGCTGGACGTGAGACCCGTGGAGGAAAAGATAAGACTCCCTAATTGATGGTCGTAATGTCGAAACTACCCCCACCAAATCTCCTCTCGAGCCTCGCCTCCGCGGGCCCCACGTCGAGCTTATGTGGCTTGACCTGTTGGAGGAAAAGACCAGACTCCCTAATTCATGGTCGTAATGCCGAAACTACCCTCACCAAATCTCCACTCGAGCCTCACCCACGAGGGCTCCACGTCGAGCTGACGTGGCTTGACTCGTGGAGAAAAAGACCAGACTTCCTACTTCATGGTCGTAATGCCGAAACTACCCCCACCAAATCTCCACTCGAGAGTTTTCCTTCGCGGGTCCCACGTCGAGCTGACGTGGCTTGACCCGCAGGGGAAAAGACTCGACTCCCTAATTCATGGTCGTAATGCCGAAATTGCCCCCACCTCCACGGCCCCACGACGAGCTGACGTGGCTTGACCCGCGGAGGAAAAGATCACTCCCTAATTCATGGTCGTAATGCCGAAATTGCCCCCACCGAATCTCCACTCGAGCCTCACCTCAACGGGCCCCACCTCCAACTGACGCGGCTTCCGAAACGAGACGATGTGGCTCGTCATCATGAAAGCGGTTACCCGCTCGGAAACCCTGATCTCCTCCATCCTCAGCTCCTGCAACTTCCTCACGTACTCTGGCACGTGCTGTAGGTCCCACACCACACCGACGCCCCCCGGCTTCAACACTCTAACAACCTCCCCCAAAACCCGAACCCTCTCCGCCGCTGCCGCCGCCGTCGTCCGCCCGAACTCCTTCCCGACTCGGTGCAAAAACACCGCCGACACCACCACGTCGAAGTAGTTGTCGCTGAACGGAAGTTGACGCACGTCTCCCTCCCTACACGTCACGTACTCCTAAACACAAGGTTATTAAAATCGAGATCGTAAGAGACCCTTATATTGAAAAAAAAATAACTACCAATATTAACAAGATAAAATCAGAATTTTTAATTAACTACTAATGCTACATACTTAAAAGTAAGGATATAATATTGTAAAATCGTTTATAAAATTATACCTAAAATCAAAATCACATACAAGATTCGACGTCTCCCTCCTTACACGTCACGTATTCCTAAACATAAGGTTATTAAAATCGAGATCGTAAGAGACCCTTATAAAGAAAAAAGTAACTACCAATATTAACCAGATAAAATCAGAATTTCTAATTAACTACTAATGCTACATACTTAAAGTAAGGATATAATTAGCCATTTATGTAAATTCGTAAAATTATTTATAAAATTATACCTAAAATCAAAATCATATACAAGATTCTACTGATTCTATAAATTAATACTGTTTTTCATTATTTTAAGCACACTAATAACCAAAACTAAAATCATTTCTGTAAGAGGCCTTTATACGGAAAAGAGTAACTACCAATATTAACCACATACAATCAGAATTTTTAATTAACTACTAATGTTACGTACTTATAATAATTTATCCTTACAATCATTTACGTAAAATAGTAAAATTGTTTATAAAATTATAACTAAAATTACAATTATATACAAGATTATACTGATTTTATTTCTATAAATTAATAATCTCTCCGTCAAATAATATAATGTTTGTTTTCCTTATTTGACGTCCCACAATGTTGTGCCCGTTTCGATTTATATCTTTCGTTTTATTATCCACGTCAAATCGCTTTTCTAAAAATTCAAAGCCAACTACGTTCTCTCTCCTTCCTTTTTACATCAATTTCCACATCTAATCACTTTTTTTCTTCTCTCTCCAACATAAAAAACCACAACCTCTCACAATCTCTCTCTTTCACTTTTTCTTTTTAACTTCCTTAATTTTACTCGAAAACCGCAACACTTAATGTTGGGACGGAGGGAGGGACGGAGTACAGTTTTTCATTATTTTAAGCACACTAATAATGAAAACTAAAATCCATAGCAATAAAAGATTTATAAAATCTCAAACAATAGTACTGTAACAATATATATTGATGATAAAAAAATACTCCGTAGAAATTAACACTCTAGATTCTTTACTGAATTCGGCTCAATCGTAAAATCGTTAGCTCGAAACGATTTGAGATTCAACTAACCTGGACGCCTTCAATACCAGCAGTACGAAGAGTAGCCATAGTAATCGACTTCTGCAGATCCAATCCCACGACTCTCCCTGAGCTACCTTCCTTCTTCAACTGTTTCGCAACAGTATTAAGCAAAATCCCTCTCCCACATCCCACATCAAGCGCAGTCCTAACATTCGACCAATCGGAGACAGCAGAGACCATTCTCTGCGACATCTCCCACCGCAGAGGTCCAGAGGAGTAGAAGAGGTTACCTGCGGCGAAGAAGAGGCAGATCGCGGAGAGAGAAGTGAGGGATCCGAGGAATCCGGCGGCGAATTTGGAGTCGAGGAAGGAGCAGATTTGGGGGAAGTAGAGGAGGGAGAGGATTGAGAGGGAGGAGAAGAGGGAGGAGAAGAGGAGGAGGAAGGTTAGGGTTTGCCATTCGTCGATTCCGTAGATTAGGAAGATCTGTGTCCAGTCTCGGCTTGATTTCCCCATTTTTGAAGTGGTTAAGCGAGTGGATGATCGGGATTTGGAGATTTGGGGGAGGAAGAAGAGAATGAAGAAAGGGGAGTGGGGAAGAGGAGACGATAAATGCTCTCTCCTTTTATTAGGCCATTACTAAATACAGCCCGGTTCTTTATTCAAACGTAGTCTGGTTTCTCGCGTTCTGCGAAAAACACGTCCCTCGCGTTACGCGAGAATAACAAAAATATTAAAAATTTAAAATTGTATTCTCGCGTTCTGCGAGGGTCACAACGCGAGGGTTATCCGGTACCGGATAAAGTTATCCGGATCTCGCGTTCTGCGAGGGACGTAACCTTCGCAGAACGCGAGGGTTATCCGGTACCGGATCTCGCGTTACGCGAGGGACGTGACCCTCGCAGAACGCGAGAA
The DNA here is from genome assembly GCA_029168935.1 of Oxyria digyna. Taxonomy (NCBI): domain Eukaryota; kingdom Viridiplantae; phylum Streptophyta; class Magnoliopsida; order Caryophyllales; family Polygonaceae; genus Oxyria; species Oxyria digyna. Next base: position 634,393 of record JAPVLV010000021.1, on the reverse strand, counting down.
ACACGTCCCTCGCGTAACGCGAGAAACCAGGCTGCGTTTGAATAAAGTACGGGTCGTCTCTATATAAGAATCGTGTTTTATTAGTACTCAGAATTCTTGACTTCTGGAGTATACAGGAAGAAAAGAAGAGTGATTGGCGAATTCGCATTCAGGTTTCTTTTCTTTCTCTTTTTTATTACTCCTCCTCCGTATTATATATGAGGTTTTTCATTTTGGACGTACTAAAATATAAATCTTACTTTCTTTTTTTATCTTTTGTCTTGTTATCAATATCACATCAATCTACACTATGTTTCCTCCTTTTTACATTAAAACTCACACCAATTCACTTTTTTATCTTTTCTTTCCTACATAAAAATCCACATCTACTCACAATCTCTCTCCTCTCCACTTTTCTTTCTCTCTTCCTTAATTTACCTCGATAACAACAAACGAGATTTATAATATGGGACGGAGGGAGTATTTAATAATCTTCCATATTTTCCGATGTATCTAAATATAATAAACGATTTTTCTAACTTATATTTTAATATACCCGGGCTCTACGAAGGACCCGGTCCGTCGCGTATAGATTTTAAGCATTTTTTCTGTAAATTTTATTAAAAAATAGATTTAAAATAACTGAGTTGCACGTAGAGGGTCGGGTAATTGGACAATGTGATAGACCCTACATCCGGGCCTCGGGCTTGTCCGATCAGTGAAAATGGGTTGAAAAAATTACTACAGCCCGACACATGCCCGCGTTTACCCTTAATATAGAAACAATACGATGAGTTTATCTTTTATAATTTAGGGTTTAGTTTTCATTATTGATATGTTTAATACGTGCCCTTAGAACGTATGATAGATATACCGATATAGAAATTGCATCTCATATCTCATTTGCAGATACCTAATTCCTTTAATATTAGCGATTATTCTCCCTACTGATATTTATATTTACAAGTCCGCCATTTATATCAATAAGTCCGATATTCCTTATGAAAAAAAATCTGGTGAGGATAAGTTATTAGGTTAAGACTCATGACAATTTTGTGTTCATTGGTTATAATGTGTATGTTCATTAGTCATAACATCCGGGTTCATACGTCTGAGTATGTGCATGTCATATTGTGTGTTCATATGTCACAGTGTGTTCATTGACGAAAATGTGTTCATACATTATAACGTGTGCGTTCAATCCGTTCATGCCTAACAATGTTTGTGTTCATCGTCCTTATTCTTCACCTTAAGATTCATCCTCACTGGAACTTAACTCATTTCTTCTTTCATATGTTTCAAAATATATTATATTTAATGTATTCTTTTAATTCTAAAATAATTTGCATGTGTAGTTATATAACCTTATCTTCGTACGTAGTATTATTTTATACTCTGTATACACTATTTATGAGACGCCGTTTAGTTTGATTAGTTCTATTCAGTAACCAGAAAATTAAAAAAATGTGGGTGGAAACCCCACGAAATATTGTGACTCTTTCATATGATATGAGTTTATATAAAAGATATTTTCACAATGAAAAAAGAATATGAATAAAATGGGAGGAGTGTGCGGAATTAGTGAATCTAGGCCCGGCAGCGTAATTTGTGGGAGGAGATTTTGATTATGAGACATGTCCCTTCTTTAAAGGATTGCATCAGTTCTTTAAACAATTTAAATTTAATAATAATTTGAATAAGATTAGCTTAGGACGTAAAATTCAAGCTTACTAAAGGGCTTTTGAATGTGCATAAAATTTCACACATAAGTAATGGTGTATATGCTTTTGAATGTTCATAAAATTTTAAGATGTGTATGCAAAAAGTTATACGTATGTCGGGTGTATAAAATTTTACGTGCGAAATTCGTTAATAAGTATTGACGATTTTAGTGTAATAGTTCGCTTTAGTGTCATCTGAAGTTGCTCAAAGTTTAGGATTTTGTTTAGCATACGATGAATCCCAAGAGTATGTACGTAGTACACGGCTCAGGTACGTAAAATTGAGTTTGGTGTTATGTGCATATGCTAGATGTTTACGGAATTCGGAAATTCGAAAACCGAAAGACGCAAGGCATGTACACAGATGAGGTGCACGATTTGTTGAACCGATTATATATGTTGGCGAGCTTTTTAGCCTCTATTTCGGGTTATGTGAAGTGGCACAATTGTGAAAAACCGTGTCGGATCGCGGTTATTGTCGGTTTGGTGCGTTTTCATTCACTGGATAACGTTTTAGTAACTAAAATACCACCCTTAGGCCTATATAAATAGGTTGTTTGATCAAGTTTTGAACATAATTCTTCTTTAACAACAAGTGATTTTCTACACCATCCAAAATCGAAAAACTTAGTGTTCTAGATTGATTTACCTAATCATCCAGTGATTGCATTTACTCTTCAGATTTCGTTTGATCCGAAAACTTCTTATAAATCACATATATGAATCTACAGTTTGATCAACGACACTCATTCTTACTGTTTTACAAGAAGACGTGAAGACTAACTAGATTCATAATATAGAGATATGTTCAACTGAGAATAAAGCTTAACACTCAAAAAACTAATGTTTATAATTTGGGCGATGAAATGTTTTGAGGGCATTCTGAGAGAAAAAAAAACAAAGCTCGCAGTAATTACCGCGTCTCACACTGAAAACGTTTAAAAAAAATTATGCCTCATATTATGAAAATTATTATTCAGAATATAAACATTGACGTGTAATTTGTTCGTTTTTTCCAACGTTAAGAGTTATTCGAACCGCAACTTTTCTAATATGGTTTCGTAGATTCATTATGGCCCTGGTCTTGTAGCTAACGTGAAGATGGATGCAGTGATTTAAGGAAGGAAATAGACAGATGTCGGATCCACCACGCAGCATGGATTTGGTACTCGAAAATCAAGTATTGAAAGCAGACATTTCTCTAACTAAACAACACTCGATTCATACTCCCTCTTCGTCCCCAAATGTTCTTCCCATCTCTTTTAAGCATGTATGTCGATGTCCGTTTTGTATCGTTAATATCTCTAAATATATGTTAATACAAATTATAAAATTTTGATATTCTTAAAGTTCTCAATGAGACGAATCAAACAAGATCACATATCACCATGGTTGTTCTTATATATTTTAAGATATCTAACAAATTCGATTAATACGTGAATAGTGTAAATTTTTGGAATGGGAAGAATTTTCAGGGACGGACGGAGTACTTATTTGACCCAGTGGGCCCATATGGGCCCATTTAGGCTTCTAAGCTTTAAATCCTCCTCCAAAAATGACGATTTTGACCCTTGACAAATACCTCCCTCCTTAGGTTTAATCACCCTTTTTTCAACGCGGTTTTGTCCATTTTCCACTTCTGGCCTTCAACAATCCACCGACTAATGAAATTTTGTTCGTATGGTTATCCATATATATTATGCAACGATTATACGTGACATTTAATCGAAGAAAGGTATGTGTATTGATTTAAGAATTTGGTTCGAGTCGGTGCGGATGATGCATGATTTTTTTTCCAACAACAATTGTTCATACTTTCTTTTTTTTTCTTTTTTTTTTATTTCTCACTCTAGTTCAGCGGTTAGGGGACTTCTCTACTACCCTTACATCTAGAGTTCGAGCTGCGTGGGTGACTCTCCCAACAAACACTTTTTAACCTCCACCAAGTCTCGAACTCGAGACCTCATGTTGGGTGGTTGGGGTCCATTACCACCCGACCACATGCTTGTTGGTCAATTGTTCATACTTGAGTAGGAATCGAATTCGAGACCTTTAGATAGAACACTTCAGATAACTTAATAGGCGGTATGGGCCCAATGGGTGGATATCAGATTTGGCCCAATAGGTTTTATGAGATTCTATTGGGTCAGATATATAAAGAAAATTAGGTTATAGTCCACAACACATTTAATCGATCAGTCTCCACATTCACTTCCATCAGAGAAAGACAAACCCTAAAGCTCTAAGGTGATTTGATTGAGGAAGACGACGTATCTACGGTTCGTAGTTCTGCATAAAGGTTCGATTGTCGCTATTGCTCCATGTATGTCCTAAAGATGCTCTTAATAATTTTTAGCATGATTGATATTGGCGTTTTATGTTCTTAGGGAAAAAAAAAACTATTGTTGTTGAGGGATTCATCAAAAGTGTAAGAATGTGATGATTTACTTACATAAAAACCAAACACAAATCTTGGAAAAAAATCTGCGAGAATGATGCGTTAGACAAGAAATACTTGAAACTATATGGGTTTTGGGAAAGCATAAATTTGTGGGTCGGGGAAGTCATGTTAAGCATAATTGTGCATTAGGCTCATTCCATAAGCCCATGGGTTGTAACGGGGTGAGAATCTGTGGCACTTGATACTATGTGGGCCCAGGGAAATTACGTCAAGCGCAACTGCGCATTGGACCAACGTTACTTGCGCATTGGATCTATTCAATGAGCTAATGAGGTCTCATCCTAAAACCAATTGACAATAGAAAGAGGAGTCTATGAGTTTATATATACTAAGTTAGATTAGTCTCAACTTCCAATATGAGACTATACTTTAACAAATACATGTGATGCACACAAGTCACAAGAGTTATAACTCATACACACATGTTACTACACTAATTCAAGTGACATCTGCACAAAAATGTGTGCATCATCCACAATCCTCATCTAAGTCATCATTCTCACTGAAACCACAATTATGAATTTTTAAGACATTTTTTTTAATGAGAGTGAGGGAGTATCGAATCCTCACTGAAACCCGCATTGCACTATTGTTAATGCCTATAATACGATCACGTTTTTCATGGAGCACGTCATTTCATGACACGAGCGCGGTGACATTTCACGCTTATTAAGTTAGAAACTCCGGATAAAGTAACTAGATATGTAACGCGAATGGGGAAGACTACTTCAGTTAATGTGTGAAACTGAAGTGTAGATGTAAAGAGATGAGTCGTTTAGCACACATATATACAATATATCGCCTATCAATCTAGTAAAGGTTCATCTCTCTCTAATCACATGTTTCTCAATCAAATACTTGTGAGTTATATAACATATAGTGGTGCTCAAAAAAAAGAGTTATATAACATATTCTCTTAGGTCGTTAGTCTCGTAAACCATCAACTTTATATAACTAAAGAAGATGTTTTACGTGTTGATTGCAAAAGTAGACATAAATTGTTACATGGAAGAAGAAATGATGCAGATTCATGCATGATTCTATGCAAAATAAAGTTATTGTCGTGAAGCTGAGCCAATTGCATATAGTGTAATATGATATCATGTATGAGATAAGATAGAGAGTAAAAAAAGACAAGTACAAGAAAACACTGTAAAAGATAAGAAAAATAATACAGTCTAGAGTAGATCGAGTAGAGGATAAGGTAGCTAGATGATATGATCGAGTTGCAGAAGCAAAGATATTGCATTTGCAATTGGGTTTGGCGTAGGATCGGAGTCAGATTTCTTGTCTTAATGCGACGGGTTAAAATTCTCAGACATTCATAACACGACAATCCAATATATTGGATTTCAAGGTCATCCAATGCATATATTGAACTATTCAAACAAATATTATACCAGTACCCGTAACATTATATTATAGAGATTGAACTATGTCATATAGATTTTATTTTATCGGTAGGTAAAGCTTTATTTTAGACCATAAAAACATTAGCTATAAATTAATTTTGAAAACTAAAGCATTAACAACTTTGCATGTTGTTAAATTTGCGCTTGTTCATAATATCACTTTCTTAATACTTAAAGGTGATAATCTCACAATTATTAATGCTATTATTAGAGTTTGACAAATCCATTGGAAAGTTCGTACTATTTTTACGGATATTCATTCTCTTTTACCAAACCTTTATGAGGTTCATGTTTATCATTGCTTCTGGAAAGCAAATTCTACAACAAACTTTCTAACTAAGGAATGTGTAGATGATAATATGTTAAGCTCTGTCATTCCACTGGTACAAGCTATCACATTCTCTGATGTTTATATTAGGAGCCTTTAGTTTTAGTGAGATGCTTTCACATTTTTTTTGGGATCATCTGTTTGGATGATCGGGGACTGTCATCTAATCAGTGATGGAGTCTCACATCAATGTTCCTGGTCCCACGTAAATGGGGCTTAGCTCTGGACACTCTGTGGTTGTCTCATTGCCCCCACAATGTGGATTGACCATGAGCCCACAAATTTTACATGGTATCAAAGCCACCCACGAACATGGTTGTCCAGGTGTCGCGTTCTCACCCCGTTACGCTTGTGGCCGGGAGGTCTCATATAGGAAGTTGGAAGATAAGTTGCATACTATATAAACATATGGATTACTCTTCCTATTACCAATTGTTTTTAGGATGGTATCAATGAGCTAATCCGTTGGGCCCAATGCGCGTGTTGCGCTTACCTATGTTTTGGGTCCTACTTTAAATAACTTAGTTGTAGCTCAGACAGTCTATTGGTTATGTCATAACACACAATACGGAATGACCATGAGTTCACGAAATTTCAAATTTTTTATAGATATCCTTAGTATTATAGAGATATTATTATAAAGTTGCTGATGCTCTAACATATAAGAACTCATCCTTGTATTATTAATTTGATTAATTTCACGTCACCGGTTTCTCAAGGAGATAAGACCTATTATTTGTAAATATAAATAAAACAAAATGGTTTGGAGAATATACTCTAGTGTATATGATAATTAGATGTTAATATATATTTCGGAGTAATTTTGAATGGAATGTGCTTTGTTTTAAAGTAATCTAGAAGTGACTCCACGTTTAAATCTAAAGTTCAATGATAAGTGAAGTTATCTTGCCTTTAATCAAATCACGTATAGGCCAAAGTTAATTAGGGTTCAAGTTAAAGCTGACCAAATAAAATTTAGTATACTCAATATTACCTCCGTCCCTTAATGTTGAAGGAATAATATTTAAGAAAAGTGAGATGAGTGGAGAAGAAGGAAAAAAAAGTTGAGTATATGGTTGATTTGATTGATAAAGTGTTAAAAGAAGAATAAAATATTGAGTAAAAATATTAATGGTGGAAATTAGATAGAAAAGATGATATAGATGGTTGATTTGATTGATAAAGTGTTGTTAGAATATGAATAAAATAAATAAAGTAAGGATATTATGCGAAAAAATTAATGGATAGAAAATGAATGTTGAAAACATTTTAAAACGCCCGGAAATAAAATGTTGCAAACATTAAGGGACGGACGGAGTAGTTTTTATTTTTATTATGTTCTGTCCAGTTGACCAAACCATTTTAATTCAAATTTTCAAATTTGAGGATAACTTTACTTGACTTTGGTTTTGAGTCCTATGCATTTGAGTTTCACTATTAAAGTATTTGTTCATGATCATGATTTACATTGAAAAAATAGCTTTTGACTTTTATGTAACAATGAAATGTACCGAACTTAAAAGAATAGTCGCACTCATCTTCATGCACTATGCCTAATTGTTTTAATTGATTCAAATTTATGCTACTAAGAAAACATTTTTAGCTTACTGCTTGAGTACGTATTTAGAAAAATGTATGCAGTGTTATCTTATTGTACTCTGGCGGCTGAGGCTTCATTCAATGATTCAAACTACTACACGTGTAAATATCTATATTTTATGGAAGTGAAAAAAAGAAAAATGATTTAATTCTGTATGTTCGAATCTCAACTACAACTAACAAACATCTGGTCGGGTGGCAAGGGAAATCAACCACCCAACACGAGGTCTCGAGTTTGAGACTTGGTGGAGGTTAAAAAATATTTGTTGGAAGAGTAACTCACGCAACTCGAACTCTAGATGTAAGAGTAATAGGGGAGTGAGAAACCAAAAAAAAACTAGACTCGGTCGAACCGCCTCGATAAAAATGCACGTATGAATTAGGAGTAAAGGGCATTCGGGCCTCTCAGTCTGTCCCGTATGAGCTATCAAGTCGGTACGATCGAAATAACTAGGCTCAATAAGTTGAATTTGACATTAAAAAGGGTTTATAACCCTTTTTTATTTGGACTAAGTAAATTAACTCAATCTAAATCACAATCCGTCATCAAACTAAAATTGTCATCAATATAATTCGTCATCAACTGAAATTGTCATCAATACAATCCGTCATCAACTGAAACTGAAATTGTCATCAACATAAACTGTCATCAACACAAACTGTCATCATGTATAAAAGCGTTAGTTAACACACTATACAAAATTTAAGGTTAGAAAATACAAGTAAATGTGCAAAAAATGTTACTTACCCTAAGAAGGGGGTACTATCATGATTCAAATCTATTCAGACTTTTCGACTTGACCAATATTTATAAATATTTTAATTATTCTTCTAATTATTAATACATATTAAATATTTTTATTCGTTTTTGTTGTTTTATTTGATATTTTTTTTCAAATGAACAAAATTATATTTATTTTTGTTGTTAAAAATATTTTTTTATTTGATATTTGATATTTTTATTGTTATCTCATTGTACTCTGGCTGAGGCTTCATTCAAACTACTACACGTGTAAATATCTATATTTTATGGAAGTGAAAAAAAGAAAAATGATTTAATTCTGTATGGTTCGAATCTCAACTACAACTAACAAGCATATGTTCGGGTGGTAAGGGATTCCAACCACCTAACACGAGGTCTCGAGTTCGTGACTTGGTGGAGGTTAAAAAATGTTTGTTGGAAGAGTCACTCACGCAGCTCGAACTCTAGATGTAAGAGTAATAGGGGAGTCCCCTAACCGCTGAAATAGAGTGGGAAACCAAAAAAAAAACTAGACTCGGTCAAACCGCCGTGATAAAAATCACTAGTAGAAAAAACACCTGTTGAGGTGGGCAAAAACCCCTCTGTTGAGGCGGGCAGGGGTCGCTGCAACTGAGGGGGCTGCAACAGGTCATATGGTTTTTGAGGCGGGCGCGGTACGCTGCAACAGACTGGTCTGTTGAGGCGGGCGCTTAAATGCCCGCCTCAACAAGTTGTTTTGCAGGTATAAAAAAAAGCTTTTGTTGAGGCGGGCGCTTAAATGCCCGCCTCAACAAGTTGTTGTGCAGGTGTAAAAAAAAGCTTTGTTGAGGCGTACTTTTGAGTGTACGTCTCAACAAGTTTAATTATTATATTAAAAAAAAACTTTGCTGAGGCTGAGCCTCAACAAACCCATTTCTACTTGAGAAAAAATATTATTTTCTATTACAAAACACTACAATTTCTGAATCTGTTTACACAATTAAGATTGTAACCAAATATTTTCTACATCGACTCGGGTTCATATGCATTCCGGCTGACATCCATGGATTTGAAGTTGTGCTATTATTCTTTTTCCTCATCTTCTTACACCTGCAAACAGCAAAAATACCTGGGTCAGTAGTGTTTCCTCCTCTTTGTTGCTCAGTTTTTCAAGTGTTTTGTTTCAATGTCTGTTTTATGCATAAACTTGTAGGTAAAGATTAGAAACATATAGTGCAAATTGAGAGGGTAAGCAAGAACCTTCCCAGCAGACATCGCTAAATCGCTAAATCGCCTAACTGTTTCCACTTTGATTCACTGTGAACTTCCCAGCTGGTTGAGGCTTCTTAAAGAGCCAGTTGATAAGAAGAGAGTCCATTAGGATCTGCACAAACAGATCATATAACTTTCTGGTTAAGTCGAATCGAATTGGAAAATATACAAAAATGACTATCAGGAAATTGAAATTAACCTGACTCAGATGTGCTGCAACACAAGGAAGAGTGAGCAACCCAGATGCACCAAGAGATCCATCTAGTTGATCCACAACTGCTATTAACACTGGCAGAGTTTTCTGCCAAAAACATACAAAGAATCGAAAATCAAGTCTCGGTAGGATTATGCATGATGAATGCGAAAAACGCTGCAATTACTGCAACAAGAGTGATATGAACTTCCTAGCAGAACCACATGCAAAATGCTGCAATAAGATAATAAGGTAAAGTTAGTTGTCAAGAGATGTCCAGTTTATGCTAAGAGATTGAGTATATGCAGTGTGTACATGCTCATTACTGCAACAAGAGTGATATGAACTTCCTATTAAACTGAAAGCAGGGATAAAGGTCAATACTATAATACAATCTTCGAATTGAAACTTCATTCACAGACGTCGATTATACTGAGACAATAATACAAGAATGCTTATATTTTCCCTCGAGTAAGCACCAAACCATTTTTAATTACTTCATTGAGACCTCACTTATAGCACATGATAGAGTACACAAGCAGTAGGTGTTATTAACTTCTACATTTTTCCATATTTTGGGACACGATAAAGATTTGAGGAAAAGCTAGACTGTTACATATGAGAATAAGTAGTTGCACTGAGAAAAAATTAGAAGTTTTCTATTGCTTAAGAAACATATTCACAAACTGGAAATTTTGTGAAACAATTACGATGAAATCATGTCTACCATAAACACTACTACACTACACATGAGGTTGCTGAGCACGCATGAGATATTGCTTTTCTACTCAAATCTTTACTTAACACTTCAATTTCCATAAGTTACATGTTGGAAAAATAATGTCTATCAAGACGCTCTAAGAATTGACATCAATAACAAGCATTTAAATCATTCTTCTGCAGATACATACAGCAGGAACGGAAGGGTTACCTTGCCAATGATCGTAGGCACTAAGAGAATGAGAATAAGACTTGAAAATAGTTTTTGAGTAGGAATAGATACACCAATACCAGTTGCTACCAACAGTGAGATAGAAAAGGGAATCTACAAGTTTAAATGAACATTAAATTATAATTAGAACACATTTAAAAAAAATGCTAGAAAGATGGATGTGGACAAAGTCCCACAAGTGCACCGATAAGAAACTAGACATACAACACATTATGGCTCAGAAAGTGTCTTTCTATGCGCTAAAAGTACCAAATACATAAAAGAACTAGTTCTCTGCTCACTTTCCAATGTCTGTTTGCAAATAGCACTTAGCTTCTTTATTTTTGTCCTCTTTGTTACTCAGTTTTTCAAGTGTTTTGTTTCAATGTCTGTTTTATGCATAAACTTGTAGGTAAAGATTAGAAACATATAGTGCAAATTCAGAGGGTAAGCAAGAACCTTCCCAACAAACATCGCTAAATCGCCTAACTGTTTCCACTTTGATTCACTGTGAACTTCACTAGCTATATCATGCAAGTGTTAAGACATTCATGCTTACAAAACAATCAATATGCAAAATGCGATTATAACTTCTCCTTTTTACCATACCTTAGGGTTCCGGGTCACAATCAAAATGCGACTATAATAGCGTTAGGGTTCCGGATCCCATTTTTTCCATGGATGTGACCACCAACCATAAGACCACGGCTGAAGTCCTTCAAATTGGATCCGCTCTTGCTCCAAGACAACCGATTGAACTGCTCTGTACTCGTACTCTGTCCCAAAAGAGGAAGTTCTGCATCGCTAGACTGGAAATCAAGCTTGAAGATCTCGAGATGCGCCGAAGTACTGAACGATAGAGGAGGCGGGTTGAATGCGAAGGACGTAGGAAGAGATAGGGTTGCGGAGGAGGCGGGTTAGGGAAGAAAGAGGTTTGTAGGTCGCAGCGAGTCCTAGACCTAGATCGAGGGTGAGAATTAGAGATCGAGCGTTGCAGAGGATGATTTCTCTTCCGACCTTCAGTGTCGATGGTGCACATCGAGTTGCAGAGGAGGTGCTGGAGGGTGGCGAGAAGGAGGAGGTGGCAGGAAGGTGGCTAGGAGGCGGGAAGCGGAGGTGGGTGCTGGGTGCTGGAGGCGAGTAGAGGAGAGAAAGGAAGGCTAGGGTTTTTTTGTTGCCAGGGTGGAGAGAAGGAGACTACTTAGGAAGAATGTGTAGTAGCGTAAGAATTGTAGAGGCGAACTCAAGTTGAACGCCTCAACAACCATATTTTTTAATTGAGAAATAAAATAATTTTTGGGTTCTGTTGAGGCGGGCGCCTACCTGCCCGCCTCTAATTTCTTTGTCGCAGCTGTTGAGGCGGGCGCCTACTGACCGCCTCTAATATTTTCGGTGATTTAGAGGCGGGCGCCTTACTGACCGCCTCAACAGGTAAAAAACACCCATATTTGTTGAGGCAAACGAAAAGTTGCCCGCCTCTAAAGCACCTGTTGCAGCGAACTAAACGACTGACCGCCTCAACAGATAGTAGAATAAGACTTTTTGCGGCGGTTTTTAAGGTGCCCGCCTCAACAGGGGGGCTGCAACAAGTGTTTTTTCTACTAGTGAATGCACGTATGAATTAGGAGTAAAGGGCATTCGGGCCTCTCAGTCTGTCCCGTATGGGCTATCAAGTCGGTACGATCGAAATAACTAGGTTCAATAAGTTGAATTTGACATTAAAAAGGGTTTATAACCCTCTTTTATTTGGACTAAGTAAATTAACTCAATCTAAATCACAATCCGTCATCAAACTAAAATTGTCATCAATATAATTCGTCATCAACTGAAATTGTCATCAATACAATCCGTCATCAACTGAAACTGAAATTGTCATCAACATAAACTGTCATCAACACAAACTGTCATCATGTATAAAAACGTTAGTTAACACACTATACAAAATTTAAGGTTAGAAAATACAAGTAAATGTGCAAAAAGGATTACTTACCCTAAGAAGGGGGTACGATCATGATTCAAATCTATTCAGACTTTTCGACTTGACCCGTATTTATAAATATTTTAATTATTCTTCTAATTATTAATACATATTAAATATTTTTATTCGTTTTTGTTGTTTTATTTGATATTTTTTCAAATGAACAAAAATATTTTTATTTTTATTGTTAAACAAGCTACTCGACTTGCCAAATCGGGTATGGTTAGAGTTTCAGATCCCGAAGTTGGATTAGGTTCAAACTGGGCCCCGCAAGAATGGTAAAAAAGACCAGATTTTGGGTAAATACCCCAAAACTGTAATGTTTTTTAAGTTTTTGCATCACTTTTTTAAGTTATATGGAAATACCCCTTTGGTGACGTGACAATTATAACAGAGCTGTCAACAAAAATTTTAACAGAGTTGTCAACAAAAATTTTAACTGAGCTGTCAACAAAAAATTAACTGAGCTGTCAACAAGAATAATAAGTTGTCAACACCAATAATAACCCTTTGCTGACGTCGAAATTATAACAGAGTTGTCAACAAAAATTTTAACAGAGCTGTCAACAAATATTTTAACAGGGCTGTCAACAAAAATTTTAACAGAGCTGTCAACAAGAATAATAAGTTGTCAACACGGCTAAATAAGTTGTCAATCCAACTAAATAAATTGTTTACACGAGTAATAAACGGTCAACAACATACAACACGAGTAATATTACAAAATTGTCAACACACCGTATAAATTGTCCACACACTAATAATCTGTCAAAAACCATTAATAACTTGTCAACATACTAAATAGATAGCGCTTATCAACGGTTTCGAACACATCCCAAGTGCAGCTCATACCCTTGGGGAAGACCACCAAGTCACCCGCTTGAATCTCAGCTGCTTCATCGGAGCCTTCGAGAGTGACCTTCACTTTCCCTTTGAGAATATAACAAGTCTCCTTTGTAGAATAAGTCCATAGAAAGTTGCTTGGAGGGCATCCCCACCTACACCAAGTTAACATTTAAGGCATAACATTATATCAAGAGGTTAGAACATCAGAGAAAGAAATCGGTTGAATGCATAACCCCTGACAAAAGAACACAGAAAATTCATCTCATTGTGGAGAATCCTTAAGCCATTCTGTTACACAACAATCTATGTGGAGAAGAAGTTTTTCATCTCACTTGTGTTGACTACTTGGCTCAAACCTTAACCTCCTATTAAAGATGAGAGAACAAACTTCTTCCGTTGTTGATGTTTGTTACTTGAAGTGCCTAATAGGGTGATTAAACAAAACAAACTAATTCATCTTCCTTTAATTAAAAATCTGATTCATACTTAGAAATACCATTTCAGTGGTATAGGAAAACTTGATCTTCAGACATGCTAGCATCTCCATTATACAAAACGTATCTGTATATATGCCACATTGGAGTTGATTGGACATCGGAATTGAATACTAGCTAGATCAAATATCATCATATCATGATTGAATCTAGGCATTAGGGATCAACTCTATCTCTCCATATGTAACATTGGCTTGATTAAATTTACACGAATATGTAAGAACGCACAAGTGTTGTTCCAATTCAAATCAGATAACATAAAACCAGATAATCACATCATCAAATAAAACCATCACACAATTTTCTCGACTAAACAAGAGAGTGGGAGAGATATGTTAGGATCAACCTCGTCTGCTCCGTCGATTGCGAGATCGAGGCTCGGATAATCGTCGAGGATGGAGAGAGGAATTCCAAGGGATGCGGCTTGTTCGGCTGTGCGTTTGGAGGTCGGGATTGCGAAGACAGATCTGGGAAGACAGAGGCGGAAGAAAGAGGGAGGCGGAAGAAAGAGGGAGTGAAGAAAGGAGGAGATTCAGATTTGGGAAGAAAGAGGCGCGTGTGTATCAACTAGGGTATTTTATTAATATTTAGCTGAGGAGTCTAGAAGCTTAGCCTTTAATTGAGGAAGGTGTATTGGACACAAATAGTTCTAAAAAAGATTGTCAAGCCCGGCCCGAGCCCACGTTTGCCCAGCTCTAAATGTAACTCGTAAGGTAGGTACTGCTGATTCACTAGTACATGGTATAGTTTAAAAATATATAGGTTTTAAAATAGGAAAAGATTCAGGTGAGAATAATTATTATTGTGCGAATTGCGAATGGATGCACATTTGGGCGATTGACATGCATTTTCTTCAGTAATGACATGCACATTTAGGCCATTGACATGTACTCGGTCAGATTTGCATGTCATTGATAATATGTGAAAAGTACATGCACACACCCCGAAAATGCATGTCAATGGCAGTACAGTACGATTACGAGTGCGCACTGTTTGGAATAAATGGGTTCACTAACTTGAGTTTATTTTACTCCTCTGTCCCATTTTGTTAGTCCCATCATATTTTGCATCGATAATATCTCTAGTTATATGTCAATAAAAATTATAATTTTTTAATATTGTTAAAGTACTCATTAAGACGAATCAAACAAGACCCCACATGACTATGTTTTTTCTTATATATTAAGAGAAATCTACAAGATTCTCTTAATTTGTAAATAGTGTCACGAAAATAAATTGGACTAACATTATGGGACGGAGTAGATGAAGTGTCACTTGTCAGTTTGTCACTCATTAATACTTGCACCATAGTACCACCGTCTAGTTTATGTTACGTCACTGTTCAGTTGACATGTAAATAATGTACTAGCCTAGTTCTAGAATCACGTGTTTCATAAAATAAATAATTTGAAAAAAATTATTCTCGACTATATTTTATTCTACGAATTACGAATACATGCACATTTTTTTATATTTAAATACACATTTCTCTAATTTCACATGCACATTCGCACATGTGTTGCATGTCTTTGATAATATATATATCATGCACATGTTGTGTGCATGTGGATATAAAAGGGTGTACATTTATTCATATATTATACGAATTACGAATACATACACACCTTTGTATATTTAAATGCACATTTCTCTATATTCACATGCACATTCGTACATGTGTGCATGTCTTTGATAATATATCGTGCACATGCTTACGTGTGCATGTGAACGTAAATGAATGTGCATGTATTCGTATATTCGTAGTATAATGTCATTCTCACCGGATCCAACTCCAAAATTTAATAGATTTATATTATTAAAATATAAAATATTATTTAATAGGTTTAAAGAAAAAATTGATTTAGTTTTTTTTTTGCCTAGTACATTCTACAATAACAGAAAAGTGAGTTATTACTTATAATTGTTATAAGGCTAAAGTCCTAAGATGATTAATTCTTTAAAATAATTTTTTTGTGTTAGATAAACATATTTAAAAGTGTTAGTCAAGAATTGTTTAATATTTGAATATATATTAGTTTAAAATTTGAAAATTATAGTGTATCTACTTAGTTTAAAATTTGTTTCAAGGGCGGGATTGCCATTCACCAGGCGGTTAAACGTAGGCCCTTGCTAAATACCGCCCGAGCGTTTTCTAAATAACGCCCGGGCTCTCGCGTTCTGCGAGGGAGCGTCACCTCGCAGAACGCGAGGGAGCGTCACCTCGCAGAACGCGAGGGTGCGTCACCTCGCAGAACGCGAGGGTGCGTCACCTCGCAGAACGCGAGGGTGCGTCACCTCGCAGAACGCGAGGGTGCGTCACCTCGCAAAACGCGAGGGTGGTTTTTCCCTATAAAAGGGGAAAAACCCTACTCGGCCCATTTTTTACCTCACACACAATTTTCTACCGCCGCCTCTCACCATCTCTCTCGGTTCAAACTAGTTTTTCTTCCTCTTTTCACTACAAATCTCCATATAAGGTATGTTTCTTATACTCTTATGCTTTCTAATGTTGTTTCTAGATGAATATATGTTGTTAGTATAGGAAATTGCATATTATATGATGTTTTGATATTGAATGTTGTTTTAGAAATGGTTGTATAATGGATGAAAGATGATGATTTTGAATTATGGTGGATGAGTGGATGTTGATTTTGAATTTTCGCCTGAAATTTTCGCCGGAAACTCATGATAATGCAAATTGACGCAGAACGCTACACCCCTCGCAGAACGCGAGGGTCATGATACTCGCAGAACGCGAGGTCATGACTCTCGCCGAACGCGAGGTCATGCTGATCTGCTACTATGATTATAAGCATTGTTGTTGTTTGTATAGATTATGAATTTGATTGAGTATGTAACTATAATTTGGTCAGGTTTGTGATTATACAGATGTCCAATTCCAATCAAGAATCTGATATTTCTGATATTAGTACGGTGTCTAGCATTGGAGACAACTTTGATATGCTTGAACGGGAGAGACTTGAACAAGAGAGACAAGAACGTGAGCGACGTGAACGGGAGAGACAAGAACGTCAAAGGGAGAGAGGGGAACCATCCACTAGACCAAGGATGACCGCACGAGAATTCAGGAACCTCTTCAGGCCGTTCAACCCTCGTCGTTAGATCTTTCTTTTGAAAATTTATCGACCTTCTTTGTTTGCTTGTTCCGTTTAATATTGTTTGTTTAGAATTACTTATTATGTTGAACCTTATTATGTTGCACCTTTGAAGTGTTGAACCTTATTATATTTCTTTATTTATATGGTGTGTCATACATATTGCGACCTCGTTCGGTTTTCAAACTAGGTTTCACTTCCAAAGGATGAAATCTTAATTTCAAGTTACACACATGATCAAATAGACATTATAAGGATTGAAACAAAGTTTCATTCCATTTCGATAAAGTTTCGATGACGTTTTTGCCGAATTGGGCTTTATCGCCTTAAAAAAGACACTAAAAATGTGTTATTTTGCACACTTAACTACAATGCTTCTGTTAATACGCTTTAATGTGCATCCTCGCGTTTCCTAAATAACGCACCCTCGCGTTCTGCAAGGGAACGCATCCTCGCGTTCTGCGAGGTGACGCATCCTCGCAGAACGCGAGGGTGCGTCACCTCGCAGAACGCGAGGGTGCGTCACCTCGCAGAACGCGAGGGTGTTTTTTCCCTATAAAAGGGGAAAAACCCTACTCGGCCCATTTTTTACATCACACACAATTTTTTACCGCCGCCTCTCACCATCTCTCTCGTTTCAACCTACTTCTTCTTCCTCTTTTCACTACAAATCTCCATATAAGGTATGTTTCTTATACTCTTATGCTTTTTAATGTTGTTTCTAGATGAATATATGTTGTTAGTATAGGAAATTGCATATTATATGATGTTTTGATATTGAATGTTGATTTAGAAATGGTTGTATAATGGATGAAAGATGATGATTTTGAATTATGGTGGATGAGTGGATGTTGTTTTATGTTGAAATTCATTAGGGTTAGGGTTTTTGATTAGGGTTGTTGATTTTATTTAGGGTTTTGATGTTTATTTGGTAATTTACTTAAATTGATAGGTATTTTAGCTAAAATATTGAATTTTCGTCGGAAAATCTCGCCGGAAACTGTTGCCGGAAACTCATTATAGTGCAAATTTACGCAGAACGCGAGGGGTGTAGTGTACTCGCAGAACGCGAGGGTCATGGTACTCGCAGAACGCGAGTGTCATGGTACTCGCAGAACGCGAGTGTCATGGTACTCGCAGAACGCGAGGAATTGACAAAACTGGAAATTCTTTCCTCTTCTGCAGATTTTTATTATATACTGATTTTACTTTATATAATGTTATATTTATATACTGATTCTACTTTACATTTTTTTTAGGTAATGGATCTTCCTGGACGTTCAACCCGTCGAAGAAATAGGAACGCTGTGAGAGAAAATCCACCGGTTGAAAATGCAAAAGGGAAAAGGAGAGCAAAGAATACAACACCGGTAGAGCTCTTCCCCGAGGGGCTCCCCGACGTTGATTATCGCCCCATAGAGCGGTACAGTGGTGTCCATAGTTATGCCGGGGAAGACTGTTCTGTGCCTAGTGGGATAGAACGAGCAGATACATATCAAGGGTATCGAAATGATGATTGGGACCTTTATTCTCAAGAGTCAGTTTCATGTGCACAACCGTCAACTCAATGGGCACCACAATCAACTCCATATGAACAATCGGGTAGCACTATTGGTGGCTGGGACAATTTCATTCCTCAGTATGTTGTAGTGGAAGTTGGACAAGGGTGGGGTGGACAAAGTTGGGTCGGTGGACAATGTTGGGGAGGTGGATTTGGTGAGGGAAGTGTTCCTGAAGACATGGGTCAAGGAAGTGGACAAGCTTGTTCTTCTTCTTACAATCCTCAACCAGAACCGATGGAACAAGAGTACCAGGATGAAGGTGTTGGGGAAGAACACGAAGAAGAAGGTGATGATGATGATGATGATGATGAAGAAGAAGAAGAAGAAGAAGAATTGGTCCAGAAACCAAAAAGAAAGAGGAAGTCCAAGAAGAATGAGCCAAAGTATGATCCTGAGCTCACTCATGCCACACCTGGCGGTCCAGAAGATCCCGAGTTGCTTAAGGGATTTGAAGCACATGTGGCGTTCCACATCCAGAAAGGGGAGGTAATTTACTAATTTATTGATTTTCTGCATTTTTAATACATTAACAGAAATTCTGCAGAATTACCATTCCAGCAATTTCTGTGCATTTTCTCGCAGAACGCGAGGAGTGGCATACTCGCAGAACGCGAGGGTGTTACTCTTCGCAGAACGCGAGAAAATGCACAATTCTGCAGAAACTGATAATTCTGCAGAAACTGTATTTTTTGTAAATTTGGCCTGCAGTGCGTAATTTTGTATTTTTCTGCAGTTGAAAGGTCCGATGAAGCCACAACAACGGACAAAGCAAAGCAGTGATTGGCCATTGGACAACGATGACTGGTCAGAGATTCCCGGTGCTGTTGGACTGTCAGATCTACCTGACATGATGTACGAAGCAATCGACTATCCGTTGATTGAAGCGTTCATCGAACGATGGCAACCGGAGACTAACTCCTTCCACCTCCCTTGTGGTGAGATCACTATTGGCCTTCTTGATGTACATATGATTTTAGGCCTACCTATAGAAGGGAAAGCAATGACTACTTGTAAGAAACTGGGTGCCAAGTTTAGTCATGATGAGATTATAAAATACTATGGTAGGAAGGGGGCGGAAATTTTTGGAGTAGATCCTCACCCTTTAGATTCTGGGAGGGTGAAAGCTGATTGGTTTAGAAGGCATTGTGAAAACCTAGGTCCAGAGCGAAAGGGTTTAGGATGGGTGTTGTATACTGCTTCCTCGCTCTTATTTCCGGACAAGTCACAGAACTTGATTCGGCTTAGATATGGGCCTTATTTGGAAACCTATGCCCATGCTACGGGCATATCGTGGGGTTCAACTGCTTTGGCCCATCTGTATAGGCAGCTGGGGGTATGCACACGACAGGGTTGTGCCCAGATGTCTTTCTGTTACACCTTGTTGCAGGTATTATACTTTCTAAGCGTTTAATTTACATACTTATATATATTTGCATATTTAACGTACTTTGTATTTCTTAGGCATGGATCTACAACTACTTCCCACACTTCCGACCTACTGAACGTCCTCGGTGGAGAGCGGAGCAACCATGGGCATACCGGTGGATGCCTAAGAATGTAAAGCTGAAGAAGGGGCAAGTCGGAAGGGACTATAGGGGAGCGCTCGATATTCTTATGCCGGAGATGGTAAGTTTCTGCATTTTCTGGCCTTTCTGGTGTACACCACTCGCAGAACGCGAGGAGGCACATACTCGCAGAACGCGAGAAAATGCAAGTTTCTGCATTTTGTCCTACTTTCTGCAGTTTCTGGTGTTTTACAGAATTCACCATGCGTTTTTCTGTCATTTTGTTAGGTATGTTGGAACCCATATGGAGCACAAGACTTCACCGATCCTGAGCTTGCTCCCGCTCTATTTCACGGGGTGCTATCTTGCTGTGACATCACCGAACCACACATGCCTGATAGGTGTCCCAGACAATTTGGGAGAGTGCAGCGTATTCCTAGGCCAGTCATCGAACCGCTCAAAGCTCATAGGTTGAAAAACATTAGGTGTTATAGTGTTTTTTATGACGCCAACCAATGGCTTTGGGAGTCAAGAGATGTTCACTCTTTGTCTCTCGATGATATGGGGCCAGTTGCCTATGCACCACATGAATGCTCCCATGATTACATGGATTGGTACATCAAGAGGACCCATAGGTATATCCGTCCTGCAATCCCTGGGATGATGACTGAGAGACAGGTAATATTAATTGTTTTGGTTTATCTTGCGTTTCTAGTCTTTGTTTGTCTCGAATATTAACATAGAATGAATGTTTACTTGCGTATAGGTGATTGGCCGGGTGTACAATGACATGGACCGGTATCGGTTTGCCACTCCAGAGGATTTTGATTCATATCACGCCCAAATGCTACTAAGTATGTCAAATCTCGCTCCCTTCCGACCACGAGAAGACGAGTAGCCTTTCGTTTTGTGTTTTGGATTGCTTTCTTAGGTGTTTTGTTGATTGGATAATTTTGTTGGATTATGTTTAGGGATATGTTGGTGTTGCTTCAATTCTGTTCGTTTTTTGCATAACCTCGCAGAACGCGAGGTGTACACCACTCGCAGAACGCGAGACTGCCCTATAGGCAGCTGGGTGCTCCCAGTTGATATGCACGGTCTGTGGCACGGTTGGTGTCACTCGCGTTCTGCGAGTGACACCTATCTCGCAGAACGCGAGGAATGACATTTTCTGGAAAATGTCATTCCTCCAGTTTAAGAATTTCCATTTATTCATCTTCCCCAATGCATGCCAGTGTACGGTCATCTCAGCTTGTCAAATTGTCATTTATTCAGCGAATAAAACATAACTTCAACATTACATTTCAAAGGCGGCACATCGATGTGACACAAGATCGTGCAAAGAAAAAGCATCTCTTTCAGCGTTTCGCCACCAAGGAGTGAACACATGAGGTAATAGGCAGTTTTCTTCAAGACGCAACTACAAGAAAACAACAATGTTAGGAAGTTGCATATTAGATAGTAATTCATAAGTAGATCCAAAAACTTACCGGAACAAAATGTCTCTCACTCTGAATATAGAATAAGCAGAACGTCGGAAGTGTGTCACCATCTTCTAACCAAGTAGGACGTTGTAGAGGAAGGTAAGTGTAGTTAGCATTTTTTCCCACCGTTACGAACACTATGTTGAATGTGGATGCCACAAGGCATCCCATTTCCGGGGTAGCTAGCCAGTGATCTTCTGGAGCCCTTCCTATTCCTTCCCATGTAAGTTGGTGTAAAGCGCTCTCCAAAGTTGGTTGTTGTGGAGGTCCAATCCAAGTTCCTTGAACTAGGTGCCAAATCTCTTTGACCTTAGCTATCATCAAATCTCTTACTTCCCTCCATAAGTGTTGGTTGTCATGCAATTCATGAGCTATTGCTCTAAATCCACAATTTCCATCTCCATTTACCTCAAACCAACCATTCACATGGGTGCGCATTGACGCGGGTATGTGAGACTTGTACTTGCCAATCACCTTAATCTTTGGTTTCTTGAATGTTTCAGAATTAGAAGCATTTTTTTGCTTCTTTGGGGGTGTTTCTTCCAAATCTCTAGCATCCATCTCAACATTAGTGTGCTCCCATGCAGACGGTCTTCTTTGCGTTGACCTAGGTTGTTTGTTAGGAGCTCCGACTGGACGACCTCCGGTGTGCTTTGAAATAGCCGGCTCTTTTAGAGGAGTATTTACTTTCCCAATGTCTAAAACAGTTTGTGCACACTTTTCTTGGTCATGGGGGCACAATTTCGGAAACGTTTCCTCATAGAAAGTCTGAAAAAGTCGCCTTGCCACCTTACTCTTAACTTCCAGTATGCCGGGAACATCAACTTCTTCCAAACTCAAAGTACTCCAGAAAGGGTGCAACTCTGATACTCTTAGTGGTCTTTGCTCCTTCCAATGTCTTACAATCTGATGAACACACATCAACCCATCTCTAATCTTGATCCCGCAGCTACAAAACATATTAAAGTGCGCACCTAATCTCTCCCCCTTCGTGTATTCCTTAAGCAAAAATTCTATGCATTTGTAAGAGACTTTGAACTTCAAGACTTTAAACAAGTCCGCCCCTTCAACAACTGTGAAGCTCTTATTCAAACTCTCGGTGAAAGACACAGTAATCTCCTTAAGTTGGTTCTCCGCCATTGTTTTGTATTCTTTGAACATTGTGTCTAGCCTAGCATTTCCACTTGACAAGTATGACTTAAGACATGAATGTGCTCCTTCAACTCTAAAATGTTCGAAAAACAATAAAATGCAAATACAAATCAGAACCTGTGGATCCTTCTGTAATGTGCAACTCCTCGCGTTCTGCGAGGTCTGTCCACCTCGCGTTCTGCGAGTTCATTGATTGTTCCAGGATCGTTGCATTCGAAAATGCATCAACACTGAATCAAGGAATTTACTCGCGTTCTGCGAGGTGGTATTCCCTCGCGTTCTGCGAGGTGTGCATTACAGAAGCTCTTTTTATCATATGTAGAAGGTAGACATAAATAACAGAACATACCTGTTTGTCGTGTTATTCCCGAGAGTGAAGACATTATCCGTCCATGCTGAAACAAGTCTTTCTTTGTAACGGTTTAGCCAATTCGTTCTCACGTACTTCAATACGGTTGGATAAGCTCGCCATTCGTCCTCAAGTTTCTTCAAAGTACTCTTGTAATCTTCTTCAGTGGTTTGTTCGAACACGTTATAATAATCATTTGAAATATGAACCCCCAATGCTTGTGTGCCCATAGCTATCTTCGCTCTCGCCTCTATGTTCTTCCTTACATGTCGCCTACATAAGAGAAACTTTGCATTTGGCCATAACTTGTCTGTTGCATTCATAAGAGCCATCTCACGGTCAGTGACGAAGCAAGTAGGCGATGCTCCTATTCTCAAATACATCGTCTGCAGCTGCTGCAACGCCCATAAATAACTATCCTCGCTCTCAGCCTCTAACCATACCCCGCACACAACAAAATTCTTCCATGTAGAAGTCAAACCGACTATCTCCAGGAAGGGAACATTGTACCTGGAACCAAAATACAGTAAGATAAATACAACATAAAAACAGAATGATAAATACTTACCTGTTCGTGCTATAAGTCGAGTCCATCAAAAGGACATATGGAAACGCCTTTAAGAGTTTCATTGATTCGGGGCTAGCAAAGAACAAGTCGCCTATTATCGAAGGGTTCGTTGCACTTGGCCTATACTCCATGAAGTAGTTGCTCTCTTTGCATTGGTGAAAGAATTCTTGAACCACGGTTCTACCTTCCATTTCCTCTTCCCTTATATGTCTTACCAAATTGTACACTTGGTTCTTCTTTGTGCAACTTCCGGGATCCTTGTTTATCTCAGTGTAAATCTGATTTGGAGAACAATGTGAAAGTACCATCTCACGAACCTTTTTCTTTTGATCCGGGGTTGGCCTCCCGGCAAATGCATTCCCGACCAAACTATCTCCAATAGGATGGTTGTGCACACCACAAACAACCACTAATCTCCAATTCTCTTCAACCCGGTTCTCCATGAGCTTCAACTGAAATTTACACCCCGTTTTCTTGCTCTTTGTGTTTGCTCTAACACCGACACCTTTAGGCCTATGGCTTCCCCCTTTCTCACAAATGATTTGAATCTTACCACTTTGCCCCAGTTTAGATGGTACAGTCCTTCCAATAGAGATCATAAACTTGTGTTGCTTTGCAACATTCAAAGCCCACAAATGACCAATCTCCTTAGAGGCAAACACTTGCTCCGTAGTGAAATATTCCGAATAATCCCTAGAAACAACCTCTTCCTCACATACAGGACTATCAAACTTTGGTGCAGTGCGTAAAGAGGGAAGAAAACACATCTCCTCTCCTACGTTTGTTGGTGGGTTAGCAAATTCTGAATCAAACGCATCATAGCTTGATGGCACCTCATATGTACATGGCATGGAATAAGTAGATGGCACGGGCAACTCATAAGTAGATGGCACATGCAATTCATATGTAGATGGCACATGTTGTTCATATAAAGATGGTTGATGATAATATCCAAAGTCGTCAATCCCTAAATCAAATGACGGTGGCGAAACGGGCACCGTATTCCGCGAGGGGTAGGTGTAGTCATTCAACTGGATTGCATTCAATCCAGTGAACAAAGAAAAATTCACCTACAACAATGCTTCTGTTAATACTCTGTAATGTGCAACTTCTCGCGTTCTGCGAGGGACGCACTTCTCGCGTTCTGCGAGGGAGGCACTTCTCGCGTGACGCGAGGGGCTTCCTCTCGCAGAACGCGAGAAGTTGCTAATTCCTAAAACTAGTCCTTCAACGGGATATTTTAACATAACATGAGTTTCTACATTAAAAACCATAAAAACCCTAAAAACATGAACACATCTAAGTTTTTGACATTATATGCAAAAGTCATCTCTTCAACACTTACTACTACTACTAGATTTAACATGAAATACAACATAATAAGTTCATTTTAGCTCTTAATGGTGCAAAACAAATTAAAATTCAAAAATTAAGTAAGAACATTACCTCATTTGAATGGTAACTTGATGAACCATCATCTCCATTCCCTCCTTTGTTGAATTCCTCTTCATCTTCCATTATTTTAGGTGTTTTTAGAGTGTTTTGAAGTTTTAAGGTTTTGAGAATGGGTTTTAATGGAGGGTGAAAGAGGTGAAAGATGATAAAAAGAGGTGTTAGGGTAGGGTTAATAGGTGTTACGGAATACTTAAAATAAGGAGGTAGTTATTATAGTTAGGTGGGGACAAGACATGTAGTAATGGCGCACAACAACGTCCATCTGACATGCTAATCTCGCGTTCTGCGAGGTACGTGACACTCGCGTTCTGCGAGGACACGTACACTCGCGTTCTGCGAGATTAGCATGCATGTAATTAACCTAATTTTTTGCTAATCTCGCAGAACGCGAGTGTACGTGTCCTCGCAGAACGCGAGTGACCCGGCGTTGTTTGAATAAAGTACCGGGCTGTATATAAGAATCGTGTAAACGTAAGAGAAGGAAATATGTTGACACTTGTTCTGCTAAAGGTTATAGTTTGTTTTGCACCGTTCTTATATACAGCCCGGTACTTTATTCAAACGCAGCCTGATTTCTCGCGTTACGCGAGGGACCTGCTTCTCGCATAACGCGAGATTAAAATTTTAAATTTTTAATATTCTCGCGTAACGCGAGAAACACGTCTCTCGCGTCGCGTAACGCGAGAAACACGTCTCTCGCGTCGCGTAACGCGAGAAACACGTCTCTCGCGTCGCGTAACGCGAGAAACACGTCTCTCGCGTCGCGTAACGCGAGAAACACGTCTCTCGCGTCGCGTAACGCGAGAAACACGTCTCTCGCGTCGCGTAACGCGAGAAACACGTCTCTCGCGTCGCGTAACGCGAGAAACCAGGCTGCGTTTGAATAAAACACCGGGCTGTATTTAGTAATGGCCTTTTTTTTGCTCCACAAGAATCAGAACCGATAGGTTACGGATTCGATTCTCCCTAGTCCCCTTGAGGTGAGGCATATGTAAATTTCCTTATAAGTGTTCTTTGAACCCTTGGATTTTGCTGACATAAATAAATATGTATTTTATATCGTTAATATATCTAGTTACACATTAAAATATTGTTGCATAACTCATTTGAGACCATTCAAATAAAATCTTACACAATCTATTTCTTCTTATCCGTAAATAGTGTCTAAGATTTAATGTGGCTATTATGCACAGAAACAAAACAAAAAGAAGGTGGTTTATGCCATTCATCTATCTATATATAAAAATTGATGGATTTGATGAAGTACTGGTAATTTGTACCTAATAAATGCTAATATTTTGAATTTTTATCCTATTTATCTCTTCTCTTAAATATTAATTTTATCCCCAACTAAGAACACATTCTTTTCGTTTTCTTCCTCTACCACAATCTCCAAACTCATTCCCGTCTTTATCTCGTTCGTCAATCCCTTTCTATATCGAATTGGTGAGAATGTGAGATGATAAAGTTGTAATTTATCCATATACATAATTGTTGTTTCGTATACATGCCATATTTTTATTAAAATAAATGAAAAGAAAAAATTAAATTAAAGAAAAAAAGTCGTTCATCGTTACCCTCCTTTGTCCGAATATCTCCGTTTTATCTTCATCTCTACTGTCGTCCGCCGCCTATCTACACCATAAACCGCTTATTTACAACACTATACCGTATACGAAAAACCGTAATTGCCCCACGCGGGAGTCCGAATCTAGTCATTCAATTGAAAGCAAAGTACGTAAGTACACATGGAATTGTTTGCATCAATCAATTGTTAAGCATAAGGAACATTAAAGTCCAGCCCAATGAAAGGATCTGTAATTCTATACAACTATCTCTTCAAAACAGAGCCATAAAAGAGAGAGAACAAAATGGTATGTTTCTGCTTTCTTGTTAATCAGAAGCGGCGCGTGACGAGCACGAGACCGGTTGCTGCACTTTGCTCGAGGTGTGGTGGTGGCGCTAAGGTGGCCGACGTTAAGTTGTACACGAGGTTCTTCTTCGTCCGGATATATTGTAAATCTTGGAAGGCCATTTTTTGTGTTCTTTGTGGAGCTACTCTTAAATCTTATACCTGATTTTTACTTGTATCTTACATGCATAGAGACATGGATACATATTGAAATTAATGAACTTTATATCATATGATTCATACTTATGTTTATATGTGTGTTGTGATTTGTTATAAACTAGAGATATAGAGGGGTTTATTGGTTTAAGGAAACCACTAACCCAACGGTTGCGAAACCGTCTAAAATTGGAATCGAACAAAATCGTAATAGGGCAAAATGGTTTTAAACCAAATACTGCACTTCCAAATAGGTTAGGTAAGTGAAATTTATTGTATAGTAAGGCTCCGTTCGGTATATTGAGCTGAAATAGTAGCTGAAGCTGAATAAGTAGCTGAAACTGGAGCTGAAGCTGAATGAATAGCTGAAGCTGAAGCTGAAAATGTTGTGTAAAAAGCTACTCGAATGTTCGGTACTTCTAGCTGAATTTGTAATAATAATAGTAAAATTACGAAAAAGGATACAATGAATTATTTAAATTTTTATTGATAAAGGGTAATAATGGATTAAAAATGAAATTAAGCTTGTTAAGCTCCATTAATCTAGGGGGTGTAACATTAACAAATTAATCTACTTTAATCTACATTAAGCTTGTTAAGGTAGATGAATTTTTTTCCACCGAACACTTAATAACGAGATGGAATAAAAATTTAAGCTCCGTAATGTGTAAAAAAAGATTTGCCGAACGGAGCCTAAACAATTGAAAATATGAGACGATTAATGTTATTTTTCCATTTGTAATACTTATTTTGTTTTCGTTGTAAATAAGTTTTTCCGATTTGAGACTATAACCGAGTCAATGTGCAACTAGAACTGAAGCCGGATAGAAGCGCCCATATTCGATTTCCCAAGCCCTATGTGGCGTAAATAACCTTTTATGTACCGATTTGTGTTTTCTAACCTTTAAAAAATTATAAGTGTTAACTAACCTTTTAACACATAATGACATTTCATAAAATACTTGACGACGGTTTCACCGATAACCTTTATTGTCATTTGATAATGACTAAATACTGTCATCGAATAATGATAAAAAGTTGGGTTATTTATCGAAAACCACCTGTATGATGGCCTACTTTGCGATTAATCACCCCTATGTTGCAATATTACCGAAAACCACCCTTATCATACCCTCCGTCACTCAACAACCACCCCTCACTAACTTCCGTTAAATACTTATGCCATTTGACATATTATATTATTTTTTATTTTTTGAAATTACAAATCACACCCTTAAACTTTTGTAATGACATTTTTTTCCATTCCTTCAAATGTTGGACAGTTTATGTAATTTAAAAAAAAGTAATCAAATCCCCTAAACCATCATCTTCCCCAAACCTCATTCTTCAATACTTCTTTCTTCTTCTTCAACCTGAAAATTGAAAATTGAAAATCCCCTAAACCTGAAATTACAAATTCTTAAGCAATGAGTCTATGCGAATTCCACACTATTAGAAGCTTCAAGAACATGGGTAGCATTATAAAGACTCTTGAGTTGTTCTTTGCTGCAATGTTCCTTTTTCGGTCGATTTCTTGCTCCTCTATCTATTTCCCTTCAATATAAATTTGCTCCTATTTCACACAAAAAAACTCGAGAATGATATACCTGGTGACCCCTCTGTAAATCGATGTTCTCTGCCCAAAACATCCCGCCGTCTTCTGCACCCCGTCGCCGGAGGCCACGACCACCTTCTCTTCGTCGCCTCCCTGAACAACAGTGAGCGAAAACTGCGTAGGAAACCCTAACTCGTTGCGCAACTCAGTCGTTCTACCCACGAACTCAGCCCGAGTCACCGATCCCGAGTCGTTGATCTTTGACCCCGAACTCGTCGGAAAAGCGTGGAACTGATTACTGTTAAAGTCGTAGATGTGACTGTGTGTTAGGGTTGATGAATCCTGAGTGTTGAGAGACGACGTCGTTTCGCCTCCAAGAAAATCCTCCAATTTCGGGATTTGAAGGGACGAAGGTGGGATTGGAGGCGGGTTGTTGGGGATTTCAGGAGGTGGGTGTTTGGGGTTGATGCAGTGGCCATGGTGGCGAGAGAAAATGCTTCAATTTTCAGGGTTTTTGGGAGACGCAGGCGAGGCGAGACCAGTGGCGAGAGTCGTCTTCGAGGTTGAAGAAGAAGAAAGAAGTATTGAAGAATGGGGTTTGGGGAAGATGATGGTTTAGGGGATTTGATTACTTTTTTTTAAATTACATAAACTGTCCAACATTTGAAGGAATGAAAAAAAATGTCATTACAAAAGTTTAAGGGTGTGATTTGTAATTTCAAAAAATAAAAAATAATATAATATGCCACGTGACATAAGTATTTAACGGAAGTTAGTGAGGGGTGGTTGTTGAGTGACGGAGGGTATGATAAAGGTGGTTTCCGGTAATATTGCAACATAGGGGTGGTTAATCGCAAAATAGGTCATCATACGGGTGGTTTTCGGTAAATAACCCTAAAAAGTTTTCATCAAGCTAGTGGCGACAAAAAACTGTCATCATCAAGTGCTTAAAAGGTTAGAAAACACAAACTCTATAAATTAGAGTTAGAAACTATAAAATCTGTCTTAAAAGGGCATTGGGCCCAGTAATTTCCCAAAAGTAATCACTAATTCTAGTGGACATGTCGTTGAAATTATTGGACTCAATAACCTGCATTGGACAATATGAAGGATTTATAACTCTCTTTTATTTGGGCTAAATAAACTAACCTAATCTGAATCACAATCCGTCATCAACTAAAATTGTCATCAACACAATTTATCATCAACTGACAGTGTCATCAATATAAATTGTCATCAACATAAACTATAATCATTATAAAATTGTTAGGCTCGTTGAAATACAAGCCCATGTCCTACGGCCCAGTTTCTATTGGGTCTACGGCCCAGTTACTAAGTTTCACTCTAGGTCAATATTCCTTCTTTTTTTTGAGTGGAAGATCAATATTCATAAGCTGAGTTGCATTTATGAAAAATGTGAGGACATCTGCATTAATAAATACATGTGTTATTATGTTATTTATTTATGTACCCATAAAATGTAACATGGCGGGTTCACAATCAAATTCCAATAGTTTTATGTCATAATATAAACGCCGTGACTTCACATTTTCCAATTCAAATTTCTCCTTCTCCAAAGTCTCCCCATACTTTGGAGTACTAATCTTATTATTTACATTTATAATCATAAACATGCATTAACCTTTGTCAATATTACACCGCTGGTATTTTTTGCTTTTCTGTACGACAACGCATTACGCGCTACATATCATTAACCCCCTTAATCATTTTTAATTAGACTGATCAAACCAATTACTTTTATCTTTTTCTTAGAGGTTGTTACGAAGAATCTGAGTTAAATAAGGTTTTTATGCTGTTTTAATAGGAGAAAAGTCCGGATGTAAACAGGGTTTAATGTAAGAAAAAAAAGAAATTTTTCGCATTCACAGATAATAAATTAATGTTTATAATTTGGACGGTAATTTTTATAATCTGGACGATTAAAATTTTTGAGGAAAAAACAAAAACAAAAACCCAAAATTTGAAGTAAGTACAAGCATGTCACCACGTCCCTCACGGAGAACGTTCAAAAAATTTCATGGTCCAGATTATGAACATTAATATCCAGAATATGAACATTGACGTGTAATCTGTGATCATGATTTGTTCATTTTTCCTACGTTAAGAGTTATTCACACCAAAACTTTCCTCTCATATATATAGAGAAAAGTTCCGGTCAGAACAAGACTTAACGTAGGAAAAACATCTTTTTTACATATATTAAGCTAATGTTTATAATTTGATCGGTAATGTTTATAATCTGGATGGTGATTTTTTTGAGATCATTTTGATTAAAAAAACAAAAAAAGTTTGCAGTAATTACAAGCATGTCACCGTGTCGCTCACTGAAAACGTTCAATTTTTTTATGGTCTAGATTATAAACATTACCCTTTAAAATATGAACATTGACGTATAATTTGTGAATGCGATATTTTCATATTCTCTACGTTAAAAGTTGTTCGCACCAGAACTTTCTTCGTTTACATGGCGTCAAAAAACACGAATTCTGCTACAATTATAGTGTTTGTTCACTGATTAGGCGAGGTTAGTTTAACACGAAAATAGCGGAAGTCAGTCATGAACTTGTGGCCATGTGTGATTATATGCCTGCGGCGATATATGTTGAAAACTAATACAATATAAAATTAGTTTATGTCACACCACACAAATAACTTTGTAGGACGTCATCTTCTTAAGGTTTTAATGGTGCAATATTCTCCAGATTATGTTTGTCTTGGTTCGATAGTTTTTGTTTATGTTGTAATTGAAAGTTACTTTCTATTAGTATTAAATACGAGGAGAGTTTGAGTGAGAACACCTCTTAAAAAATGAAGTGTGAAACTGTGAATATATTCTTATTTAGACTTCGCCAACTGCCAAACATTCAAAAAAGTGGCACTTAAAACTTCCAGAGTTCTCAAGTATATGTACAATCATCCAATGATCAATCTCTTACTTCAAGTATTTCTTGCAGTATATGTGGATGATATACTTTTAATAGGCTCCGATAAATTGGATGAAGAGCATTAAAGAGTATCTTGACGGGAGATTCAAGATAAAAGATCTAGGTACTCACAAGTTTTTCCTAAGCATTGAGTTCATACACTATTCCAAAGGTATTGTAATGTCACAAAAGAAGTTCATCATGTAAATCCTAAAGGACTTTTACACAAAAGATGCTTACATGACATCTAGTCCATTAGATCCATCTATCAAGCTATTAAACTCCAAATGAGTTTTTCTTCCAGATCCCACGCCTTATACCTTATAGAAGGTTAGTAGAAAAGATGATTTTTGTGACTAATATATGCCACATATATGTTTTGCAATGCAATATCTCAACCAGTTTATGCAGAGCCCTACAAATATTCACTTCAAAGTTGCTCTACACACCCTAAGGTTCCTTAAAGGCACAATGGATTAAGCTCTTTGACTATCCTCCTCACCTAGTCTCAATCTCCAAGCATTTTGTGATTCTGACTGGACAAGTTGTGTATGTACAAGAAGATCTGTCAGTGGATTTTATTTTGCTTGGCACATATCCAATTTCTTGAAAGTTAAGAAGCAACCACTATTTCCTTAAGCTCAACATGTAGGGTTTTTGATGCTATAAGCGGAATTGCAGAAAACGATTTCCTAACATCTAAACAAATGATCTATTGCATAAACTAATTGGATTGAGAAGTAGAAGAAACGATTACCTCTTGATGCGTGTTCAATTACTCGAACGGAGAGAGTCTCACTTGAAACTCCTCTACTTAGTCTACCCGAGCAAAGATCTGGATCCCTTGAACTCAACTGCTAGGTTGAAGATGAAAGAGTTTTTGGGAGAGAAAGAGAATGCTTAGAAGAGGAAAAATGGAGAGACATCTCATTAGGGTTTCCAAAATCCTTATTTATAATTAACTCCTTAATTAACATTTTTCCTTTTATCCTTTAATCAATAATAACACTTTATTATTATTAAACTCAATCTCAAAACTATATCTTATATAACATTATATTATATACTTTATATAATAATTCTCTCAATATATCCAGTCCATAAACTCTTGGGGTGTGACCTCAGAGGACTCAATTATAATAGCAACAAACTTTATAACATAAAGTTTATAAATCATAGCTGGCTTCTAGCAAAGCACTATGACTACCTAAAATAACTGGATTATGAATCTCTATCAATAGTCCTATTTCATAATAAGTAATTGCACATTCGATTAAAGGACACAATTCCTTCACAACAGAGGCAGAATACTGATCATTGGGACGTCTAACAACAGAATTAGCAGCTAACAAGGTTACTTAACGAATTTGGAGTCCCAAACATTTAGTGACTCAAGCAACTATACACATAGCTCGGAATCCGATCTTCCATGAGCACACAAAGCATATAGAAGTGGATTGCCATTACGTACGCTCTCAGCTGTGCAAAGGTCTTGTTACACTTAGACACATTCCAACTCAACACCAGCTTGCCAACTTTTTTTACCAAGCCACTATTTGGACCTCATCACACTTCAATCATTCCCAAATCAGGGCTTCTTCCAGAAACCCCAATTTAAGGGGTATCAGAAAAGACGATAACGTGTAAAACACGTGACTTCATTTAACAAATTAGAGTTAGTTTAAGCATGTGCTTTGCACATTGTTACAGAGTTCGTTACTCTTCCTTTGTAATATATAAACTCCTTTGTTTCTGTGTTTAAATTCTTCACACGAACAAGTATCACACCGTCGACATTGCCAACACTCATTTTAACTTCATCGATTAGATCCCTAATTCGACTTCAATACATTTCAATTTCAATTTGATTCTATATAATGTTAACCGAACCGAATCGAACTGATTTTTACTCAGTTCGATTCTATACACTTCAATATTTTGTTTCTGTGTTACACTTAAGCATAATTACTCCACTGTTCTTTGTTTTTTGGCCTTTTGAAGGGGACAAACGATGTCCGTTTTGGACGAATTTTATATGCACGCGATCGTATTGAAATTATCTACAAGATTATGGAAAAAAACAAGCAAAAAAATAAAAAAAAATCCATACGTGACGTATGAAAAAATGCCATACGTGACGAATGGATTGGTTTTTAAAAAATGCAATTCATACGCGACGTATGATTTTAATTCATGGGTAACGCACGAAGACTGAAGACTGAGCGGTAAATAGCAATTTGAGTATACGGTAAATATAAACTATGTAAAACTACCGTGACATGCAGTCAACAAACTCCGTGACTTGCGGTTTTCCCGTAGCACAAAGCCGCGTAAAAACTGACCCCACAGCATATCACTTCGACCCCACTAAACCAACACAAAACCCCATAAAAAAAACTATTTATACTCGGATTAACTTTCCATACATGATCTTTCACAATCACAGCTGTTTCTCCACAATTTCTACTCACAATGCAGTTGATTCCTAATCTACTAATTTCCCCCTTTGAAAAGTGGGGTCCTTTTATTCTGATCCAATTGTTCTTCTTCCCTCTATCTTCCCCACTCACCCTAATTGACAGCCTCATCAACCAGCCTGGAAAGGAAACCAGTCGAGCTCAATTTGTGCTCGCTTTTTTGGTTTTTTTTTGGGCGTGTGTAGAAATCATCTCACATTCATAGTCTATAGAGCTAGCTTG